>OZ025248.1:27386770-27540594 GCA_964019135.1 Arenicola marina | reverse complement strand
TAGACAAACGGATACAGAGGATAAGGCACAACCATATCTAAACGAGACACAGGTCGGTTTAGACGATACGCCCACCGGGTTTAGACGCCACTCAGATAGCGCTTAGAAGGCACCCAAATCAGGCTTGGCCAAAACTCAGACTGGGTTTAGACGACAATCAGACAGGGTTCAGACGACAATGAAATCGGGTTTCGACGACACATAGATCGGGTTTAGATGAGACTCAGATCGGGTTTAGACGAGACCCAGATCCGGTTTAGACGAGACCCAGATCGGGTTTAGACGAGACCAGATCGGGTTTAGAAAACACTCAAATCGGGTTTAGACGAACATGCGATCACGTTCTGACGATCGACAGACAGGGTTTGACGCACCAAGAGGCTTCGGGGTCCTGGGGAAGACGTAGGAAGATACACGTGTGTTTTACCTAACATTTCTGGATTTCCTGTGACGTCAGCTTCAGGTGGCGCCACTCGGTGGCCACGGTCAGTTCAACTGCTTCCTGTAGGTCGCTCTTTATATGTATATATTATGTGTATCTCTCATGTACGACAGTCACACTCCTTAAAGAGATATCCAGTGGAGATCACGAGGGTGGGTAGTCTGTGTAGTTCACGCGCCACAAGACAGTTAAATGATCCTTCCGATCGGTAGGACTGCTGGCACAGGAATCATAATGTTAAGGCTCTTGATAAAACAATAGCCCCATAACAACTGCATGCATGCCAGTAAGCTGGCCCTCTTTATACAACAAACCCGCTAATGGGGGTGGGGGAGGCCATGGACAGCACCCAGCCAAGTGATATCATCGAGGGATGATGGTGTTGCTGGTGGTTGTGGCGGTGGTGGTAGTAGTGGGCGTGGGAGGGAGGGGCCGGCGGAGAGGGAGGGAGAGGGGCCGGGGCAGGGCCTGGGGGGGGGGGGGGGTTGATGCAAAAAGGGCGAGATTTGTATTTCGTTCTAGAACTGATATCAGCAGACTGACCCCGCCAGCGAGCGAACAACTGGGCGGGAAGAGGGAGCAAAAACCAGGAAAACCTCCGCGGATAAGATACAGACAGGCGTGCGTAATGGACACACGGGGGTCGACCCGTATGTGCCACATTTCTACACCCGGCTTGCTCAGCCATTTTCACCCCCCGTCCGCCCTCTCCCTTCCCCCAATCACACAATTTCAACCCCATCCAGTGCATTCTCAATTTACCCCTTCCCAAGTACCCCCACCCAGACAGTTTACGCCCCCCCCCGGCCTCTTGCGGACCATGGGTGCCAACAGGCTGCGGGTGGTGGCAGCAGCACGGTCCCCAACATGCGGACATGCTGGATGACACGTCCCCCCACTTTACAAGCATAACTATACAGTATTCATGTTGAGGTCAACTGCACTTCGGAACATGTACATTTCAGAGAACGACGAGATTGTTATGTGGAAGATAAGGGAAAGAGGAGGTGTGTGTGTGGGGGGGGGGGGGCAAGGGGAGGAGGTTGTACGGTGAACGATGTAGGGTGCTTCAATACGACTTTAACCGCAAAAGGTTTTAAAGGGTTTAGGTTTAATACGGTTACTTGATTATATATTTAGGTTGGTTGGTTATTCAGGACTTTAACCACTTTTGGTCATATCGCGTCAGTGGGAGAAGGAAGGGAGAGTGGAGCCATGTCCCCGGGGGTAACCCCTTACTCTTTACGAAGAAAGATATGGGATCTTTATCCTGCGACCACACAGACATGGCCACAGCAGGGCTCGAACCACCGACCCACGTGCCGTTAGGCGCTCAGATGACCAGAGCACTCAATGCGAGCGCTCTAGCCCACTGAGCTACCGGGCCGGCCCCTAGCCTCTCAGGTGAACAGAGCACTCAATGCGAGCGCTCTAGCCCACTGAGCTACCGGGCCGGCCCCTAGCCTCTCAGATCACCAGAGCACTCAATGAGAGCGCTCTAGCCCACTGAGCTACCGGGCCGGCCCCTAGCCTCTCAGATGACCAGAGCACTCAATGCGAGCGCTCTAGCCCACTGAGCTACCGGGCCGGCCCCGGTTGTATATTTAGGACGCATTAACCAATTCTGATCATTTCGCGTCAACGGGAGAAGGAAGAGAAGAGCCGAGCCATGTCCCCGGTGTAAACCCTACTCTTTGCGAAGTAGAACATGGGTTCTTTATCCTGCGACTACACAGTGATGACCACAGCGCTCTGGCCACCTAACGGCACGTGGTTCGGTGGCCAGAGCGTTCAATGCGAGCGCTTGAATCCACTGAGCTATCGGGGCGGCCCTAGGCTTAATACGGAAATTATAAACTCATCATCGTCGATAGCACGAGTTAAGGGTTGGCGCAATACGCAGTACGTTGGCCGCCCTCGTGTACATGAGGGATAAATTGGTCCAAGAAACCTCCCGGGACAACGATATTGACATTGCCCCAGATGTAGGTGCAGGGTTCGACCCACGACCGGTTGATCGTCTGATAGGGAATATGGACCGTCCATTGGGCCGAGTCTTTCGGTGACGTATGCATAAACTTTCATTAGAAATATCCTGGCACATGAGGACTAACCCCTTTGAACCTTGGAACGGCGAACAGGGCATATTAAATATGAAAAGCATGACGTCACCACCGGGAAAGCAAATCATGACCGCCGACTAGTTTCGCCTGCGACATGGGTCCCTTGTACGTGACTGGTACCGTACGCGACTGGTACCGTACGTGACTGGTACCGTACGTGACTGGTACCGTACGTGACTGGTACCGTACCTGACTGGTACCGTACCTGACTGGTACGGTACCTGACTGGTACCGTATCTGACTGGTACTGTACCCGACTGGTAGTGTACTTGACTGGTACTGTGCTTGACTGGTACTGTACTTGACTGGTAAAAAGATGAAAGATCGGGCCTTGAAGTATCTTTCCAAGATTCCAATAAATGGATGGTGTATCCCTACCAAGGTCGTTCTTTACATCGCGCGTGTGGACTGGATGGGCTGAGAGGTTGTGATTTGGTGTTGCACCAAGGCCTCCACAGCAGTTAAATCAATCATACCTGTCTACACACCAGGGCATACACCCCCAGAGGGAGAGGGGGGGGGCAATCCGTGTATCGGTCATTGACGCAGATGTTTATTACCACAACGCGCATTACGAATATACTGCGTCTATTCTATCAGAAATAGGACACAAATACGTTGAACTTGTGATTGGTCGATGGACTTGGTTTTTATTTTTTACAGTGACGAAAAAAATGTCATCGCATAAAAAATTATGTAGTTACAACTGTCAACTTCCCGTCAAACCGTCCTTTTATGCACACATGAAGGCTAAACTGGCCCAAGAAACCTATCCCGGGATAATAAAAGGGGGTTGGGGGGGGGGGGGAGTCTTGTCTCAGACGCAGATACCAGGGCGCGAACCCAAAATGGCTGTTGATCTGTAGTTGAGCCCGCTTAACAACTGAGCTAGGGAGGCTCTCTGTAAAGAACGCAGCATTTCCACGGAGAGAAATGAAGAGAGAACAGAGCGGTGCCGCCCTGCATAAACACATGTGTTTATTCCTCCACCGGCTTCAACCGAGCCATTTAATTCTATTGGGGGTTAACGTGACTTGCGGCCTGTAAGGCTATATCGTGTCGTCGTTTGAACAGGACTCAGGGACACCCCCCCCCCACCCCCGTGTGGTCGGGAGGTAGCGTACTTGAATGCAGACCAACTGGTCGCGGGGTCGACCCCACCCGTTTTTGTTTCATCTTTCATCTCAATGTCGCCACGGTTCCTGGGAGGCTTCGCCTGTGTGAACGGCTTATAAGCAAATCATAATAAAGTAGTACAATTGAGCCAGTTGTAGGGCGCGAATCGCTGAACATATGGCTGGTTGATTGGCTGTATACTCAGGATGCTTTAACCACTTTTGGTCATATCGCGTCAATAGGAGAAGGAAGGGAGAGTGGAGCCATGCCCCCGGGGATAACCCCCTACTCTTTGCGAAAAAGGACATGAGATCGTTATCCTGCGACCACACAGAAATGGCCACAGCGGTGCGCGAACCACCGACCCACGAGCCGTTAGGCTCTCAGGTGGCCAGGGCACTCAAGGCGAGCGCTTTAACCCACTGAGCTATCGGGGCGGCCACCGCGGAACATATGGTATGTGATCAAAAGCGACAATTGCCCGGGTTCGGGCACGATGGCCATTTGTTATTCCACGCGTAGCGCATAGCTCACTTATTACTTACCCGTACCATAGTACATACCACAACAATACATCTCACGGGTTCAAACGTGGCTCCCATGCTAAGCCACTGAGAGTCTAAATGCATGGGAGCCTTTTCAACCAATGCCAAATGTGTTTTTCATGTCAGTCCTATCAGTTATATGTATTTATTGGCATTTAAAAAAAAAACATAGTCTTGATATGAGAAGATTGAAATCAAATGTTCGTATGTATTGTACGCCACTTTTGTGCACATGAAGGCTATTTAGGCCAAGAAACCTCCAGTTGCAGTGGGAGTGGGAGTGGGAGTGGGGAGTTGGGAGTGGAGGGCGGGCTTACCTGACGTGATTCTGAACATGATGGCTGTTGGTCGAGGTGAGTGACCACAAGGCTTATCGCACTGGATAAGGACCTCAACGTCCGGAAGCAACCGAATTCAAAACCCGGAGAGCGGTCCTCCCACAGACCTCCTGCCTACAGATCCGACCGACTTGGAGAGCGAGACGACAGTAACGGAGAGCGAGACGATCAGGTCCAGGCCATGCAAACCGGGTGCAAACTTGTGTCATCAAACAACGAGCCACGGAAAGTTGAAAAGTTAGGCACGCCGATTAACAACTTGCTAAGGGTGTGGGGGGGGGGGGGGGGCAGGAAGGGGGCCGAGGTGAGAAAGGGGAGAGGGGGTCCATATGCGTGTGCGCGAGGAGAAAAGGGGTATAGCCTAGTGTGAGTGGGGTGGGTAGGCGAGAGATTGGGGTGTGCTGAGGCGTCTGGGAGGGGGCTGGGTGAGAGCAAATAGGGAGGGTTAGGGGCGGGGTGGGCGAGGGATTGGGGTGTGCTGAGGGGTCTGGGTGAGAGCAAATGGGGAGGGTTAGGGGCGGGGTAGGTTGGGTTGGGAAGGGATGGAACGTTGGGGCGGGGGGGGGGGTCTAAGTTACTGCAAACGGGGCGGGGTGTGGTGGGGTGCGGATGGAGCAGCCTAGGGTACGGTAAGAGCAGGGCGACTGTTCAGCAGCCAAACAACGCATGGCCGGCTATCAAGGGAGAGTGTCCAGAGCGCCGGGGGCGGGGTGGGGGAGGCGGTCGGGATGACGGGGTGGCGAGTCGCCGGATACGGCGGTGGAAGGTCACTGTGACACGAAACGGCACCGTCC
The DNA here is from genome assembly GCA_964019135.1 of Arenicola marina. Lineage (NCBI taxonomy): Eukaryota > Metazoa > Annelida > Polychaeta > Arenicolidae > Arenicola > Arenicola marina. The sequence goes on along the minus strand of OZ025248.1, from coordinate 27,535,236 downwards.
TCACCATATGGCGATCGCTGTAAGACGTCCTGGTGCGACATGGAAGCCAGCTTCCCTCCCGAGACTCACAACCCAGATATCACCATGGCGATTGAACTTCAATTCAAGTCCACTTCAAGTCCACTTCAAGTCAAGTGATACCTATAGCCACCACCCTCCCACACTCACCCACTGCCCACACCCCATTACCAGCACCACACATCCCCCCAGCACACTTAGTGATTAGTGATTTATACACAGGTGAGACACATCGATGTTCATACCAGGACTCCCCAATAATAACATATTCTTAGCACCGACCTATGTTCTAACACTACAATCCCAAATCACTTCACCCTTTCCTTCACCACCGCCCTCAACGGTCATCCGATATAATAACAATGTATAATAAAGATGTCACAGGTATTCGCCATTATATGTGGTAACTTACATGTATACAATGAAACCACGATATATTTATTTCTCTGTAATCTCATGTATTGACATCTAGATGAACCCTTTTACAACTGTTATGTGTTTTTATGTATCCGTTGTTGACTTCGGAATGTGGATAAACACAACCATTAACATTACAAACAGTAAACTGTATAGACGACGCATCTACGTGCAGAGAAACATCTCTGCAAACGACTATCGAAATGGGAAAACTTTCTCGGGGACTTGTTTCCTTCGATTAGTTTTAGCCTCTAATAACGTTAAAACGGTGCCATGTACAAGTAATATTTATGCCATGGTGATCTAATCCGGGGGATGGGTGTGGTATCTTCATGCATCAACACAGATTTAATCACAATGGGGCGACAAGCCGGCCAGGCAAACTCCAGTCGGCCCAGAGTCAACCATGCTAACCTCTATCAGGCAACTGCTTTATCACCAATTCTTTGGCAAAGGAAGGATCATATGTAATGGAATTTTCCTGAGACGACAGCCCTGCCCTTATTACATTATTTCACAAATATCCGTCCTTTACTAAGGCAGGACGTGACTGGCACAAAGACTTCTGGGATATAACCTTTAATTAATTGTTATGCGCATATATATATATATATATAAGATGTCCAGGGCAACGACATAGACTGCATTAAATGGTCTAAATTACACCCAAAAGGTGTTAGTATTTTCCTTTACATAGATGCGACAAGATAAAACGTTTAAGCGCCTACATAATCAGGCGATGATGCAATCTTTACACAATCCCCTGAACGTCGTTCACGACATGACGTCACTGGGGCGTCGGTTGGTTGGTTGGTTTTATTCGAGAACGAGGTTTTAACCTATAAATGTCATACCGCGTCAGCGGGGAGAATCAAGAAAAGTGCGGATCCATATCCAAATTACTCGGGGGCGGGGGGGGGTAGATACTACTCTTTTCGATGAAGGACATGGGTTCATTATCCTACACCAATATCTACATTAGCATATGTGGGGCGCGAACCACAGAACCCCCGAGCTGACCTGGCAACAAAGCCGTGCGCGCTAACCACCAGGGGCCACAACAGCCCAGGGGCCGCATTCATAATCCCCTCGTAACTTATGCTCGAAATATGCGTTTTCATCTTAGCCCCACCAGCTCGTTGTGGTGGTGCTCATGATCAAGAAATCCTCTTTATTACAATTTTAGCACTTTCTTAATTCAGAAAATTCACTTCTTGGGTGACTACTTATGTATTTTGAACCCGATAATCGCTCGACAAATGTTCCACTTAGCGCTTAACCTAGTGGCGTAACCTAAGTGGCGATTATGAATACGGCCCCAGGCCATTGGGTGGCCAGCGTGGCACCACATTAACACGTACAACCACTATTAACCTCATAACCGAACAATCAGAATACACGTATGTCTGACAACAGTAGTTTAACCGTGTACACGCGATCGTGGTGACGAGGGAGGAGGGGGGCAACACTTCAGGTGTCCTAAAAAATCGCTTTTAGGATTAAACATTTAAGTAGATTTTTACAGAGAAGTTTTAATCCAAGACTAATATATCTTCGTCCAGCTCAAGGCAGTTATCGTCCCTTCTATGTGGAAACCAACAAAGAACCATAGTGATTTTTCTTCAAATGGCAATTGACCACACCAGCAGGAGGCAGCTTCGGCCCTTCGTCTCTGACAACATAGAACACAGGTAGCGTCTCGATACGGACGAGGCATGATTTAGTAGTTTGTATCAACTACGCACTTGTATTTGTTTCATCATCGGTCTTTCAAAATTGATATATATTTATATGAACATAACGGGTATTTACTATAAAAAAGCTCCATTTTATAAGAATATAAAACAGGCCTGCGATTGGCCCCTCACGAACAAATAGGGATAAACTAGGGCTATTTGTGCCAAAAAAGTAGGGGAAAAATTAAGGAAAGGTATGGACTGCAGGAAAAAAAGTAGGGATGAACATTAGCTACGCCTTTTCTGCATATTTACTTTCCGAGAGGACTTTTACCCTTACCACAGGATGAATCAATTATTACTTTGAGACCAGGCCAGATAACATGCATTCCGGTACCACAGAACCGTATACAGTATTATATTATAGTATACAGTATATTATAAAGTATAGTATACAGTATATTATACAGAAAATTATACAGTATATTATACATAAAATTATACAGTATATTATTCAGAAAATTATACAGTATATTATACAGTATATTATACAGTATATTATACAGTATATTATACAGTATATTATACAGTATATTATATAGTATAATACCTACTCTGTGCCAGTACCCAGTGTCACAGGTCAACGGACATCAATCAGACAATGGTGGCAAGATCCTAATGTCTTCATACCCTGACTTCATACCCGCCATAAACATTATCCCGCCTCCTCGGGAGGGGACAAGAAACTTCACGGATGCGTGAATTTGAAACATTTTTAATTCGCTCAGTTTTTGCCCGCGCGGATGCCTTAAGCGGACCATGAACTTGGCGGTGTCGATGACTGCCGGTGACTTCGGCGGTGGAGCCCAATAGTCTCCTTAGTGCTAACGCCCACTGGACGCGTTTGCGGCGCGGCGACGGAACGGACGCGGCGCGGAAAAATAGGACAGTTGAGTTGCGCTTGGCTAACGCCCACTGCACGCGTCAGCGGAACGGCACCGGCGCGGTGCCGTCGCGGTACCGTCGAGGCTCCGCGGTGAGATAGGACATGTTCTATTTTTCGGTCTTCGGTCGGCGCGCCGTCGACATTTCAGCCAATCAGAAAAAGGAATGAAATTCAGCGCGATGCACATTCTCCAACCTGGCGGCAAAAGCCTCTGTTTCGGGCACAAAGACGCGCGAAAGTTGGTGGAGACGTGATCGCAGATGAATCAAAAATACCTCTTCCTTCTGCGACGTCTTTACGCTGCTAACAGCATGAGTGCGTCCTCATCAGAAGAATTTATCTTCCCTTTGTTTCAAAATGCCGCTAATATCTAAAGATAGCCTAAGCCGTTAATTCAGACAGCTGTTATACGGTCACTCACCGCGCGACCACCGCGTGCAGTGGGCTATAGCCATCGCGACCGAACCGCGCCGCCTCGGTTCCGTCGCCGCGTCAGTTCCGTCACCGCGCCGCGAACGCGTCCAGTGGGCGTCACCACTTACACAGTGGGGGCCGGCGCGACAGCTCAGTGGGCTAGAGCGCTCGCATTGAGTGCTCTAGTCACCTGAGAGCCTAACGGCACGTGGGTCGGTGGTTCGAGCCCTGCTGTGGCCATGTCTGTTTGGTCGCAGGATCAAGATCCCATGTCTTTCTTCGTAAAGAGTAGGGGGTTACCCCGGGGACATAGCTCCACTCTCCCTTCCTTCTCCCATTGACGCGATATGACCAAAAGTGGTTAAAGCGTCCTGATTAACCAACCAACCTTACACAGTGCTAATTTTCCTATTCGAGGATGAAGTTATCGGCCCATACCGTCTTGTGAGGGATACTTTGTGAAGGGATACAAAGGCCTCTACATTTGGTTTCACTAGGTAGTACTCAGCCTCTAAAATGGGGTTCACTGGGCAGTACTCGGCCTCTACAATTGGGTTCACTAGGCAGTACTCGGCCTCTACAATGGGGTTCACTGGGCAGTACTCGGCCTCTACAATGGGGTTCACTGGGCAGTACTCAGCCTCTAAAATGGGGTTCACTGGGCAGTACTCGGCCTCTACAATGGGGTTCACTGGGCAGTACTCGGCCTCTACAATTGGGTTCACTGGGCAGTACTCGGCCTCTACAATTGGGTTCACTGGGCAGTACTCGGCCTCTACAATTGGGTTCACTGGGCAGTATTCGGCCTCTACAATTGGGTTCACTGGGCAGTACTCGGCCTCTACAATTGGGTTCACAAGGCAGAACTCGGCCTCTACAATGGGGTTCACTGGGCAGTACTCGGCCTCCACAATGAGGTTCACTAGGCAGTATTCGGTCTCTACAATGGGGTTCACTGGGCAGTACTCAGCCTCTAAAATGGGGTTCACTGGGCAGTACTCGGCCTCTACAATGGGGTTCACTGGGCAGTACTCGGCCTCTACAATGGAGTTCACTGGGCAGTACTCGGCCTCCACAATGGGGTTCACTGGGCATTACTCGGCCTCTACAATGGGGTTCACTGGGCAGTACTCGGCCTCTACAATGGGGTTCACTGGGCAGTACTCGGCCTCTACAATGGGGTTCACTGGGCAGTACTCGGCCTCTACAATGGGGTTCACTGGGCAGTACTCGGCCTCCACAATGAGGTTCACTAGGCAGTATTCGGTCTCTACAATGGGGTTCACTGGGCAGTACTCAGCCTCTAAAATGGGGTTCACTGGGCAGTACTCGGCCTCTACAATGGGGTTCACTGGGCAGTACTAGGCCTCCACAATGAGGTTCACTAGGTAGTATTCGGTCTCTACAATGGGGTTCACTGGGCAGTACTCAGTCTCTAAAATGGGGTTTACTGGGCAGTACTCGGCCTCCACAATGGGGTTCACTGGGCAGTACTCGACCTCTACAATGGGGTTCACTGGGCAGTACTCGGCCTCTACAATGGGGTTCACTGGGCAGTACTCGGCCTCTACAATAGGGACACGTTGGGCCACCATCACCGCCAGTCACCATGGGGCACCAATTACCGTGTTTCGCCAATCCGTCTCATGCATCATAACGTCCCCGTGAAAGTTCATCAATCCGCACCATGATCAAAGGAACCCAGCGAGGGGGCGCAACCGTGATCCATTTATATCCATATATTTTGCACAGCTCACACAGAACATGGAGAAGAACTACGAACTACGAGAAGAAAGTTGTATCGGCGACAATGGAGGGGGTCAAGGGTAGAGTGGGGGAGCCATGGCCCGGGAGTAGTCCCGGAAACACGGGACACGGACCATCTTGACAGCCATGTGCACCCCCCCCCCCCACCCATACACCAGATCATCGCACACGGGTGTATCCAGGATTTGAGATCTAAGTGAGTGGGTGTGTCTGTGCTGCGGGCGGGGGGGGGGGCGGGGGGGGGGGCTCCGACCCACGTGGACGGCATTACGCCGCATTTCCCGGAGATAATGATATAAATAAAAAGTGTCAAAAGCACAAAAAGGACAAAAAAGCGATTTAATATATACAGATATTTATGCGTGTGTGTATATATATATATCTCCACTTCTATTTACCTATTTATCATATTATATATGTACAATAATGGAGGACGTCCGTGTTCGCCAATTGCTTGGAAACAATACTATCAGCGGCATTATCGTGCGGTTGATGTCTATGGCGTACAACAACGGCCATATTTGTGAGCACATTTATGTATGGGGTTTATTTACGAGGATACATCCAATATCTTATTTCGAGATACCCCCCCCCCCCTCCCCCTGAAATGGAGACATTAGCGGTTAATTGTGATTGACGACGCGTCCTGGTTGACGGGTCGTGGTTATGTGCGGCCCACGACTGCCGGGTATGACATGTGCTTTGTTATGATTGGCAGTTACTAATGATCGGCGGTTAGTGATGATTGGCAGTCAATGAGGATTGGCGGGCTGCCACCGGGAAGTGAACGACAACCTAATGTTCTTGGCAAACACAACGTGTTTCCGCTTTGCCTCCCCCAGCGTCCTTCCGGCCGGCAATACACATACCGCTGATACCACATGTCTACCTTGTTTTCGTAAGTTGTGTTTGCTCTATCCCCGCGTTACTGGGTCATGCCCACGGCCCGTCTTCCATGTTTGAGCCCATGATTAGTTTAGTAAATGGTAGGCGTGAGTAATACGTGAGCTGTGTTGAAACACTGGGATGCCCTAATATGGCAGAACGACGCACCGCCGTGTCCCCGCAATACGGAATACAATGTACTACAGTAGATCGGTGCCCTCATCATTTTATCAAATGTATTAAACACAATCTCTATGTAAAGTTTCGTCACGGGAATTGCATTATCTATCGCAAGTAAATGTCATGGGTCTGAGTGGGTCGGGGAGGTGGCGTGGGTCAAGAGGGGTGGGTCGGAGAAGTGGCGTGGGTCGAGAGGGGTGGGTCGGAGAGGTGGCGTGGGTCGAGAGGGGTGGGTCGGGGAGGTAGGTGAGGAGAGGTAGGTGAAGAAATGTCGGGAGAGATGGGTGGGTCGAGATGGGTAGGTCGAGATGGGTGGGTCGAGATGGGTGGGTCGAGAAGGGTGGGTCGAGATGGGTGGGTCGAGAAGGGTGGGTCAGGGAAAGATGGGTGAGGTTAGACGGACCTACACATAGACCTGGCCACGTGGACTGATCACAGCGGACATCCGCCCCAACCACCTATCCCAACATCGCTGGCCAATATATAATATCCCACTTACCTGTGCCTCGAAGGCGCGCAGTACAGAGACGATGCCATAATGTGTTCATGCTCACTAAGAGGATGCCCAAATCCTCGTTTACAAACTTCCAAAAGAATTAATGTCCCGCGAGTGACAAACAAGTGGCTCTTTGCCGTCCTTACACCTCCAAGAGAGATCAAACAACACGCGCGCACCGAGCAGAAGGCAATCGTTCAACCCAAGCAAGCGAGAGAGAATCCATCAACAAAATTAACCCAGGCACATCCGTCAGATCACTCGGGGTTAAGTTGACGACATGCGATCAGTTTAAACACACGTGTTGCAACATGGGAAAGGGTATCGGAAACCCTTCGCCGTATGTAATAAACGTTTCTCTTCACCTACACGCAGCCCCAAGGACGGTCAGCTCACGTATCTCTAAACCTTGCCGATAGATCATCGCACAAGGAAAATCCGATACCGACAGATGTGATCTTTCATTACAAGAGAGATGCCCACCCCAATCCACTCCTTCCACTATGATAGTAATAAAGTGGGAGGGCCCCATACGGAGCAGGTTTCTAACCCGTGATCTGCTGGTGCCTAAGTAGCCTACCTACAAACTTGACTACGGAAGTTCTTCCTTCCCCATCTTACCTTCCTACCCACCCCCGTACACCTGACAGAGCCGTCACGGGGGATTTCTTGGCACACTTCTGCATTCATATACACTAAAGCAGCCTAAAACCCCATTATTTCATGTTTCCTTACACAGCCCGATTACCAGTTTATCAGTTACCTTTCGTCGCTAAGCCAATCACATCACACCAAACAAGAACAAAACAAAAACTAATTTTGCTATGATCATCATGTTCTGAGGTAACAATCAACAAGGTTATACAACGTGCATGGCAAAGTAAATTCAGACTGTCAATTTGTGTGGGTCGTATTTTGTCTGTTAGTCTGAAGCTTATGGTCGAACGAAATGAAAATGCAAGGAATAAAGGCCCATGGTTCCAGTGGGTACGACTGACTTTAATTGTATTACATAGCCACATCCATCCTCGTGATATCAGATCGCGACTTATGTTTCACAACATCATCACCTAAAAGTATTTTGCTCAGGGGAATTTGATTTTGCTCTAAAACGTTTTCTACATGACCTAATCTGACGGCGACCAGAAGCCGAGGGGCAGGTGAATTAAGCATGACTTTCCCTTTCGCTCTTTGTGTCAATAATACACTCAAGACAATTTACCTTGAATGTTAGTAAGGTCTGAGCGTCGTCAGGAGATCTATATTGGCTAGACTATGAAGACTCAGATAGATTAGTAGATAATTTCTTCCACCCATCGACCTCTTTAATGCGAACCGTTCATATTCACTAAGGACAGACGAACGATATACGAGATACCGACGTCTCCCGGTATGGTAATGGTATGCTAACACATTGGTGTAAAACTAGAAGCCCGAGGCGCGGTGGAGCGGGTTTCTTCAACAGCTGTGACAGACACAGCGATCAGAACACATAGAAAAAAAGCCAATAAGGCGTGAAATAGCTTATTACATATCCAATTTATCACCTGCACCATAAAAACGACTTAAACCCGAAACGCCTTATTGATTCCAGGAGCAAATGTGCAGGTTGTTTGCGGGTGAAGAGCTGGCGATTGAGATGTTAAAGAAAAAAGTAACAAATTTGCAATATATCTTACGCAACGCGGTTTGCTTTGAACGAGGGAGGGGGGAGGGTCTATCGAAAGGCGCTTTAAAAAAAGTGGAGGCGACAAAGGCATCGGGTGAAATTACCGGTTTTTATAAAAAATATTATGAATACAAATGTAAAGCATTAGGCGACGATTATTTTGATTTATGATTTTTTTTTTATTTTCGTATCAGTTTAGGGGCGTGCCTTTCTTGCCAGTTAGTCCACGCTCGCCACCTTTCAACAAAGGACACAGCAGCCGAAAACACGCAGTGCCGATTTACCGAATGTTGAATTGACCGTAGCTTTGACTTTGAAGCTGAATTGTTATTAATGCAAATGTAGCTGTTCTAGGTAGTAGTAGCGGTAGCAGTAGTAGTAGAATCATGTATTTAAGTGACCCTTGGCATGAAGCAATGCACAATATAAATATAAAATCATTTAAATGTGTGAAATACAGCGGCAGTGTAACATAGGCCAACCAACCTGAGCAGCGAACGAGTCATTATCACTTGCTTAAAAATTAACAGTATATCAGCAAAACTATTGTATTACAAATCGCTATTAACATACATGCAGTTAAATTCCAAGATTTAAATATCAAATAACTGGTATTAGATATGTCGTCGCTTAACAAGTGATTCTTTTACATAGTTTGAGTCATTGTGAACTATATGGATGTTCGTTAACGGAAATGTAATCTCCTGATTGAAATAGGAAGGAACATGATCTAATATACTTTTTGCTGCGTTGAATAATTTTTCCCTTTTTAATCACCGTACTGGTTGCATATTAGTAGAAAATGTCATGCATACATGACAGCCTGTCATTCTTTTTTCTTCCCTATCTGACGATCATTTCTATACGCAGCGGAGGAACACCAAACCGTATCTGCACCAGGTAAGAACTTTGTTGCCTTGTCATGGGCAAAAATGCATATCGTTCGCCTCGCTCTTCATCATTGTGATAGAAGTACTCAGTTGACTCTGGAGTGCCATCAGCAAAAACCATTTGCAGATTGCTATGACATTAGATTAAATAACGTGCCTTTGGTATTCAGGGGACACACGTCTATTACGTGACTCATATCAACAAGATATAGAATCTTAACTAGGTCTTTAAATCAGGTGTGACGTTTCTGCGTTTTCTCTAATTTAACTACAATACGCGGCAGTCTGTAGTTCTCCACAGTCTCCACCAAAGAGAGATAACAGCCATGTGCCGCCTGACGACAGCATGTGTCCATCTCATATCAGCGTAGACGGTTCGAGTGGAGCTGTATCTGTGTAATGCTTGAAGACCCTTTAAGCTCTAACGTTCACCACATTCGCTGTTTAATAGTCTTTATATCCCCACATACCGCTGGTATAGTCTAAGTATCGGTGCAACATGTGTGGTAAAAAGCTTCGTATATGTTTGATAGCGTAAACCATTATTCCTGCGGTATTTGTGGATCAGCGATCTTAACGCACGCCCTCCGGAATGTCACCTCTCGCGGTCATCGTATTGTCAAGGAGCTCATTAATACACAACCAGGGTATGTGTATTTTTCTGTTACGTTTAGAGTGTGCGGACCGCTTGTAAACATAGGTTTTGTCCTCACGCTTCATTTTCTGAAGTGGACCACACCACTTTTTGCTTTTGTTGATATTCATCAACCATCATCCGCCATTTGGCACACCATTAAGATATTATATCTAACCGTATCTGCAGGTCACGCTCATTTTCTATTTCTGGCAAGGTCATCAACAGATACAAAAAAAGATCAACGAAAGACGGTCCCCTTATTTCACACCAGTTTCGATTGTGAACCAGTCTGTGATATACATGTAGACATTCACACGGACACAGACTCTCGGGCCATCATACGTCTGCCTAATGGCCTTATACACCGGACAGGAACGTTGACAAGGATTCGAAATGATCAACTGCTTTGAAACGCCAATATCAAAAGTATGTGCAAAATTAAAGGGATAATGGTTACAAGATAAGCATTTAGCGCAGATTAAATTGATGAAATCATGTTGCGACTGTCACTGAAGCGTTAATTGTAAAACAATAACGCGCTCAGCAGGGCACCGAGACTCATGAAAAAGCAACAGATACAAATTCCCAGTGTGAGAAATTTAGGCTTCAAGATAGGAAAAATCGGTTAGAGGGTCATACAGGGCGTACATTTGTCGGTTTTGACGCAGGGTTTGATGTTTGATATAAGTACGTACCATAATTACTCAAAGTTACTATGGATCATGTATTTTGTTCTCGTGGAAACGCAATGTGGAAGTTCAAACTGGTTCTATCTTTTTAGGTACATTTTTAGGAAGATTCTTGAGGACTTGGAAACCAGTCTTAACTGGGGGTTTTTCGTAATTGAGGCCTAATTCAATTGCCCTTGATCAATTATAGGTCATATTAACATGGGAATTGCCACAGGAAAATATGTCGCCATCTAGCGGATAAAGTAGGACTCTCCCTAAGCGCTAAGTTTAAATTTAGCGAACTTTTGTCCTTAATCAAAATTTGCATTCAAATTTAACCGAGGGACAACATTTGTGTAAAAACGAGTGATCCATTTCTAAAGTTGTATCTTAAAGAAAATGTTTAAAACTGCGTCAAAATAAGTCAAATCTTAAGCAAAACACAAACAGTATAGCAATTGAACTCAGACCAACCAAACTTTGCAGTTTTCCGCCAAATATGTGCCGCTCTCTATCGCGCATTTTCGCCTGGCACAAAACAGGGGCGAGAATGAGAGATCGCGAGGGCGAGAATTAGAAATCGCGAGGGCGATGTTCTCACGTTCTCGCGTTCTCGCTTCCCGAGGCTGGTATGCCCGAGGGCGCTGGGCTATAGCTGAAAGCGCCGGGCTATGGCTCAGGGCGCTGGACTATGGCTCCGTGCGCTGGACTATGGCTCAGGGCGCTGGGCTATGGCTCAGGGCGCTGGGCTATGGTTCAGCGCGCTTGTAACCGCATCTTTTACGGTGGACGGACGTTCCGGCCAGTGGAAGTTTCGGCCAAGGATATTTCGGCCTAGAACGATTAATTAATGTGTAAATAATAAGTGTGAAGTGTGATTATAGTTTTGAGTTTTATACCAGATAAAACAAGTGCGACTCCATGGTATAAGTTTTGTAACATTACCTGGCCTAAAATACCTGGCCGAAACGTCCTAGGCCGAAACGTCCGCTGGCCGAAAGGTTCAATCTTTTAATTTGACGAGAAAAAAAAGTTACGAAATCTTAGTGAAATGATCGACTGATCACGAAACACGACGCTCACCTGAGGAATTCAAAGTCGACCAATAAAAATCACTTCCTTTTCACCGAAGTCGCCGGACAGTCGCGTGGCAGGCAGTAATCTCCGTCCGTGTGGGATGATCAGCTGCAACAAGGAAGAATGATGTTGACATGAAGCAGGCACGTACCTAGAACACGCGGCGTCCAGACTGCCCTTGGGAGCGCCATCGACGACGGCGCGTGACGCTAGCGCGCGAAAAGATCCTGACGCGTCCTGCTCGAGCGCACGTCATCGACAGGCGCGGCGACCACACAATGGGAGCTTCACACACCGCAAACATGTCCTTCACACACCACGATGCACGGCCCGTACGTAGTGGCCATCCACTTGTACCGCGGACTGGCTGGCCAGGTACTATAGCCTGTCGTGAAGAGCTTAACCCGCATGGACACAAACGGAGTCGTTATCGATTACGCCCAAAACTGATAAACAGCTTCGTCAATTGTCTAAAGGCTGCAGCGACAAGGGCAAAACTGAATCTGGATCACTTCTTAGATGAGCTGAGTGTTGTTTACGACAGAGAAAACTAGGTGACTATTGTTTCCGCAAGGGTGCCCTTCAGCGCAGCTATAAGGGGTGGGGTTGGAAATATGAAGCTGTCAGAATGAATAAGTTGATAACTACTGGTGTATCCGTCAATACATGGATTAATATTAGGGTTTTTTTCAAAGTAACCGTCCGTCACTCATTAGCACTTAATGTGGCGCCACAAATTATATGCATGATCGTTTGGAAATAGGACGGACTCCGAGAAAACCTGCCCTGTTTGCGAAGAGAAACATGGGATATTTTTCCTATCTGAGTGCTACTCCTGTGTGGAAAAATGCAGCAGCTCAGAAAACTTACTCAACCACCTACAAGAAAAGCCCCAGACTTCAATTTAAATTTACAGTACCCCGGGTACATTAGAAATAGCTGCAAAGATTCCAATATGTTAATCTATAAATCAGGTTTCTCCTCTTTGAGTTTTATCTATTATGCTGCAGATATGGGCAGATATGATGGTGCAAACAATGAAAAGATCATAAAATAGTAATATGTAACATTTTAAAATCTGTAAATATTATGCACCATCATGTGCCACAAATAAAAAGAAGAGCTGTCATCTAAAAAATAAAACAACATACTTTTCTTGACATTACGGTACACGATGAAGACTTTTATATTAGGGGGATTGATGCATTCTATCATCATTTTACCCTGGCCTCTTTTCTCCAGTTGAGCTTTGATGAACAATAAAACAAGCAATACAAATTACATACCAGGAATGTTAATACTGGCATTATTATATTATTCCTTACATGTACTTGCAAATAGCTTAAACAATTTTTTTTTTTCATTTGACACACCGGTAATGTTGCCTCAAGCAGACAGTATATCACCACTAAAAAACTTGTGCAAACCCTGGACACTTCATAGAGGAGAGCTACATCTTCTAATCACTGTGTACATATGGCTAAGTGCTTATGCCATTGACTCCTATCATGGCTATCATGGATATCACTAAGTCTTACTTATTTTTGCAATGCTGATTTAACCCAGACAGCAGTCCCCGATAAATGACACTTTGGTGTGATATGAACCCAAGATAAAGGTCTCTCATGAAGACAATTACAGGCCACAAAAAGTGTAATGGATTAGTAGTACTTCACTGCTACTCCAGAACAGCTAGGATACCACAAGTAAATACCTTGTACAGAAAATTTGGTGACCTAGCTGTCATTGACTCTTGCACCTGTAATATCCTAATATATAAATAATCTGTAAGCATCCTGAGATTTTTACTCTTATAGCCATGTTAATCATACACATTTTACAAATGCCTGTAACAGCTAATATAAAAAAAGGCAAAGGTAAAAGCACAAAGGTAAGAGTTTAGTAAGGATACCATCAATAGCATATAGCTTGAATATGAACAAAACTTATGCAAAGTAAGCATATCATTTACTGGTATCTACTTGTTACATTTCTGTATTGTACATGTATATATGCATTATTCAGACTTCAACCCAAATCTGTAGATGCAGGCATCCTTGCATCGCTCTTGCATACTAACTGATCAAAATTAAGACATTGTTGGCATTTCATTGCTGGAATTTCATTGCTGGCATGTAATGACTTAAGACATCGACAACAAACATTACAGGAAGCCACTTGCCACCCTAAGACATTGTCATTGGTGTGAATGCTGAATTAAATCCAATTACAGGTAATAGTTACCAATAGTGGGCACACATGGTATTATAAATAGAGATGCTGTAAATTAATTTTCAGAATCTGATTAGCTTTTGACGATATCAACAGGCCTCACACAAATCGAAAATCTTATACAGCCATCTTAAAGTTATTTTAAACGCAGGTGCGACTTATACACCAGAGTGACATATATGGCTCAAGTCTAAATATTTGTCAAAATCTAAGGGCGTGACCAATACACCAGTGTAACTTTTACCCCAGAAATTATGGTCGATTATGATAACACAAATATTTAAGTACAAATTATTGTACTTTAGTAGCTTTAAGCATGTTAAGATTTCAAGCCCCTACCAGATGTCATTAGAAACAGGAAGTATTTGTTGCATTCATATTCTTACATCACCCTTTTAAATCTTATTTACTGATATAATAAATATACATAAATTATGTATGAAAAATATATATCTTTCTAGAATTTACTAGCCAGACAGTAGGATAATGAAAATATTTGCTATATTTAACATATGTTGTCAAGGCTTTGTAGCCATAGCCAATATGTAATGAAAAGGTAACTGCAACAAATTGTTGATGTTGTTAATGGTTATGGCAGGCTGATCAGTTGTCTATACACATGTTATGGATATACAACAATACAAGATCCATAACAAGCCATCTACTATGGGGCTAGATCCTGCTCTATATATAATAATTTATTACCGGTACTCATTATTTGATATAAATGTTTAATCATATTTTCTTTACTAAATGCCATAACAGTTCAGTTATAATAAATCTACAGCTCTTAACTATTTGATAAACTTCAGAATATGAAGTTAAATTTAGCTTGATGAAGGAAACCCGAAGGATTTGGTGATTTAAAGTTATTCATACAGCAATATTTTCCCTTCTTTGGGAAATGGATCCAAGGATAGTGTATAATATACACTATCCTTGATGGGTGCAGGGTATTAGCTAGAGACCTGCCTGCCTGCAAGATAGATGGGCAATTTAAATTTTGGGCTAGCAGTTTTTCAGGTGGACTTTTTACCAGTGTAAATTTTTCGAAAGTTTAGGGTGGTAAAAAAATGTAATATAATGAAGAATTGTAATATAACAATAGTGCGAGTCTGGGCTCGCGCTAGGATATTTTTTTTATTAGCCAATTTGGCTAATTCCGTGGAAAAACATTAGCCAAAATTAGCCAAATATTTGTTCGAGGATTTTCTCGTTCCATTTGTTGAAAAAAAAACATGAATAAAAATGTGTTTGTAGTTGAAATTTTATATCCGCCATTTTGGCGAGTGTCCAGGAAGTTCTTATCGCCAAATCCCGAATTTTCTCGCCAAATGGCTATTGGCGAATGCTAACGCGTGCCTAACGAGTTAGCGGGGCATTAGGGAATTTTATTGGCTCAACATCAAGTTGTAGCAGCCCGCCAATTTTCATTATCTGCCCAAGGCCATGTAGAGACTGAGGGCGGATAATGCAAATGAAGGGCTGCTACAGCTTGATGAAGGGCCAATAAAATGCCTAACACCATGCAAAACTTGCGCTAGTATTATTATGAGTTGAATCTAAATTTAAGGCGTTGACTTATCTCTGCTTCTTTGCATTAATTTCTGTATTCAACGATGAAATTAAAGCTTTTTGGGATTCACTGTCTGCAAATCGCAAGCCTTTCCACGTATAGTTGGCCAGTCGCCTTTTTGATATCACATATCGTTGCCAAGAAACATGGCACCTGCAACTAGGCAGGTAAGCAGGCCGTTCAAAGCTATAACTACAAATCTTTTGTGTGTGACGTCATGTTTTATTATTCTATGCAATATTGCTATGGCAGTGATTGTCGATTGCATGGGCAGCAGGGTGGCTTAGGTCAGAATACAGCATTTTAGTGGCCTTCAGATTTAATGCTATTGTACCATTTAACATGACCACCAACTTGTAATCATATAAATAACCGTTAATCAGGAAATCACCAATTTATTACCTTGTATCCACCTTTCCTTAGCATGTTTTTCACCATCCAAAACTTGGAAATCATAATTTACATCAATAATGTTATTAGTGATTGCACAAAGTAGGGTCCTTAATACACCTACACAATTATCAACAAATCATTGGCATGAACTATGAATGATATCTAAAGTCAGATTAATCAATGCTGTGAAGTTTACTGTAGATACTAAAATATACAATCATAAAGTAGTCTAGTTGCCAGGGCATGTATATGCTATAGAGGGCCATATATTCACCATAGCAACTAGACCACTTTATGGGGCATGTCTTAGTAGGTTTGTCACAGAGCATCTTTGATGCAGCTGATAGCATCAGCATTCAGTCTAAAAAAGCTACTAAGCTCATATGCTGATTATGGGTTCTCCTGCTCTGTGGCGTTAAATTGCCTCGACAATCTGATCCTAAAGTCAGCATTTTGATTAAATCTTCTAACCATTGTCTGTATGTATACAAAAGGTGTGAATAACTGATACACTCTTAAAGGTCTGCTCATTAACAATCAGTCAACGCAATGTATTGTTTATTCAGAGCCAATCAAGTTGACTGCTACGCTGCATTGCCACGCAGTGAGTTAACAAAGGAATTAAATTGTGTTCCTGTCATAAAATGAGCCAAAATATTGGTCGTAATTTGTGTTAGCGAAGGAGTCATATAATAAAGGGGCTTTAACATATAAAAGTATTCTGTACACAGAGAAAAGACTGAATAACAGAGGGAGTCATATAATGGAAGGACTGTATACTTCAGAAACCACTGTACAATCGTAAGTTTGGTATCATTAAATTAGTCTTGTGTTACTTATTCACCTATAGTGATTTTCAAATTGAAGAAAAATATGGGCTGAAACATCACTCTATGGCATTTATATTATAACTTTGACTTATATATTTTGATTATTGTACAAATATATAGGATTAAGACACTCCTCCCCCCTCCTCGGGTGGCGGGCTCCTGCTTTTGTATTTATTTAAGCCGGTTTTGGTCACTTTTGGTCGGTTTCGGTATAACAATGTGACTTGTAAATTACCCACTCCTCCCCCCTCCCGCTTTTGGCCAATATCAGGACTTTGAGACCTGTATAATAAGTATGTAATTTCTGCCCGTGTGTCACGTCATCGAACGTGAAAAATGATTTGCTAAGTGACAGAAGTCGATGAAGAGTGTTGTCTGTTGATGCCCGCACGTAACGTCGTAAGCAGGTAAGTCAGTGCACGTAGTCCCGACCCGCAAACCGGTCAACAAGGAAGATAGATCATGACAGTCAAGATTCTCTCTCCCTAGAACGACTTCATAAATTGACGCTCCAGCCAAATATTGCACCCAAAAATCGTAAGTAAGAAAAACAATACCTGATTGTTAGCAGAGTATTGTTTCCTTGCCGTGGTACTCTAACACTGAGAGCGACTCACGACCCTTAGCTTCAGATGTCAGAGGGGAAAGTTGTGTTCGTGATAGCGGATATGACATCACCACATCAAGGACCTCACATTTACCTTCATCGGTGTGATTACTCTCAAAGCTTATGTCCAACCAGCAGACCTAAATTTAGGTCTATTTCAAAACGCTTAACATAAGTTTATAATCATAACTTTGTTAAAGATGTTTGCTACATTTAATTTGTTAGTCATTTTATATGAATGTCACTATTTGCATGCAGCAATCCAAATAATTCGGCCAAGCTACAACTTCAGAAAAATACCTAGGCTGTTCCAACTGGCGCCATGCCTCCCTGCGACATCACTGCGATGGCACAAAAAGAAAGTTCTTGGCAATTCAGTATCGGTATATAAACATCAAAGTTTACATAGGATCAAACTGGCGGAAAAAGTTATTTCATTTTAATATATTATCCTTTTATATGTGTAGACCTATATCCTGATACATAGCAGGTATTATGTATCTCTGAAATGTATAATAGACATTTCTTTTTACCGTAACCGTCCGAATCGATGGTGATGTAAGGTAGACGCGTTGTGGGGGAGAGGGAGATGCTTTTACTGTTTTTTTTATATACTTTTAATGGCAGCACCGTCATATTTTGGGAAATTGTATGCAGTTGCGCCATTGTTTAATATTTAACCTATTTTGGGACGATGATTTGCGGCCCAAAAAGGTAAATGCAACTGGCGGTGCCGGAGGTATAGGCCTACATGTTTCATATTAAAGGGTACGAACTCATCGTGAAACTGGAACATGATGAGACTGCATGCTAGGCATATTACAATTTATATTGTGTTATGCTGCATATTTCAATTTACAACAATGCATATACGGGAAAAAAATGTAACAATTATTATTGACACATATAAAGTAGCAGTAGTAGGGGAGTATATATGTATACCCTCTTTCCTTTAAAAAAAACGATTAATTTAGAAAAAAGGCAGAGGGTGGGTTGGTGTGGGGGAGGTGCTGTGTGCTCAGGGCAATGGAACGGCATCGTGGACTACAAATCTCGTCATAGAGATCCTGTGTCAATTTTCCGACCTTTCGTGGCAACTGGCGATGGTCCGAACCATCCAAATTTTGAAAGTGCTCTTCGAATTATTAGACTTGTATCAAATGGTTGAAATAAATATGAAGGCAAATTTAATTTTATGTGACTTTAACCCCCAAACTTTATTGGAAAAACTATTATTGAAATGAATGTTACTTTATTTGCCCTTTACTTTTCGATAATTTTCTTCAAATTGTTGACGTTTATTTGTAAACGAAAAAATGCACGTTAGGTTAAGGTTGTCAAGTAGCTGGAAACCATATATCAGCCATTCGAACCAAAATCTAACGTTACATTAACGTTTTCATGCCATTTGGGTTATATGTATATGGTTTTGAAAAAAGGTCTAAATTTAGAGCCTATAAAGACTAGCAAGGTCAAACATCATGCATTTCTAAAGCTAATTTGCGTATTCATTACACAAGCTTCATATATCTCCTGGATCACCTGTTCGAGCGTTTTCAATGAGACCATCCAATGAGTGTCTTCCACGCCGAAACCATTTGAGCGGCTTAAAATGCGTCTTTGACGGGTGCGCTATGACGGGTCAGGCTTTTTTTCCGCCGACCGAGTGTTGCAGAGGGGGTAGATCGTCAATTGGAACAGCCAATCACAACTCCACCACACACCTCGGAGGCAGAGTTACTCCTGAAGTTCATCCGGAGTTGGAAGAGTTGGCTCTGGTAAGGCAAAGCGTTTTCTGGCTCGAAAACCGATTCGAAGATGATATTTATCACTACCTTTCTGGAATAGCGTGATGCAAGTAGCTGGTGGTCAAACTGTTCATGGCATTTTGAGATAAAATGATACACATGGTTACCGCTTCATCGCCAATGGAAAATGTATCCAGATTCTCTGGATATATCGGCTGATTGGCAGCGGTAACAGGGTGAAGTCTGAAGGAAAAGGGTAGCGCTATTGTTGGCCACCTACAGACCAAGGGTTTTGTAAACATAGTTTCATTACTTTAGGACTTTGATTTTCGTTAAAGACTTTTCTGTAAAAAGTGCAGACAATAAGTTAGATGCAAATGTTTCACATTTGAGAGTCATTTGTGTATGCCATGTACTAGAACTAAAGGGGACACTGCTTTGCTTATATTCAGTATTATCATAACCCTAATGCTGAAAAATATTGTAGCAGGTAAAAGAATAGTTGTTAAGACCAGTAAGCCAAAATCTTATTTATATCCTTTATATTTCTTTTTCTATTGTGAAGCTTTTCATCTACATTTATTTCTCTCTCTCTACATACCTAATACATATATGTAATGTATATATTAGTGAAATGAATATTGTCTAATCAATTTCATATACAGCAATATTTTCCTTGAAAAACTGAAATTTTGGTACATGTATAGTTTTCGACTAACATCCTTATTTTCACCCACAAAAAAATAATTATATGTATATCATTGATACTGGAGCGATAATAGGCATACGGTTAAAAAAATTAAGAACTACAGAAATAACCAGACATGTTGTTAAGCCATTTTATAAGTACAATTTGATAAATCTTGTGTTGGAAATTGTGGCTTTCTTATGTATTCCATCATCAAAATTGGCATATTACAGCATTATTTTTACCTATTCATATATAACACATCTACTTCTTATATAGAGTTAACATTTACAGTCAAACCATATATCCAGGACATTTGTCCAAACTATATGGAAAAGCATAATGTTGATGAAAAATTGCTGTATGAGCGCTTTAAATGATATATTATTAATATGAATTTATTTTACAATTAAATATATTATTCAATTTATGTATGTTTGGTTACCAAATTTAAAAAAAATCTTCGTTCTTTATCTTCCAGCTTATCAGGGTCTGAAGAGTGGTGTGAGAGGTGGTTGGTTATCTGCAGGTGGCCACATCTTGGCCAAAGTGTACATAACCACCTATATCATACCATCTCATCTTTAGGATACTCATCACTTGTGACAAAGTCTGTGTGGATATCTTGGATATATATTATATTATATATATTGATAGATCAACACTGATTCTCTTCTACACAAGTAGGTATTGTACTGAAAATATTGAACCAGTAATATTCTGTGCCAGTAATGGCATGCTATATGTATTATAAAGAAATGGATGGTGAACTTATATAGGTATATGTATATTATATATACAGTTACATTTTGGATTCCCCCGTGTGCTCTATGCTGTATGGCTGATAGTGACTTGCTAGGTCACAATTAACATATATATCCAGTTCTTTTAGGAGTATTGCTTGCCTATTAAAGATGTTTTATTATGTTGAGAACATAAATGGGCAGTAAACGTATATGCATCCGCCAATGTGAGGCAATGTGGCACTGTCTTTTCAGCTATTGGTCAAATGTTTGTAAGCAATGGGTATGCATGCCTTAATGTAATTGTATTGCTTGACTCCCACAAATGCCTTTACTTACTTTCAGAATCATTGAGTCACTGAATATGTACAGTTGACATCACACAACTGTATAGGATTTTTCTGCAGCATTGGAATAGTTTTATATACAAATTTGAAGCCAACATAGTGACTTTAAAAATGGAGACATTAGCAGTTTTCCTTCTTGTTTTGGCATTACAAGGTAAGTGAACTTCTGTGATGAAACATAGAGGCGTATACTAACATGGAGAGGTATACCATGTGCATTAATGTTTTGTTTGTGTGGTAAAATCGTTCCTTATTGCAACTACTAACATGCAGTGTTGGCGATACCAACTGCCATTCCGATAGACAATATGCTCAACATTAACTTCATTATTGTATTGTGGTGAATGCTAAGTAGGAGTAGTACATGGGCCATGCTGAAAGTTTGGTGTTAATATAGAAAAAGGACCCCTTCACGGATATCAATGAGCTTGTTTATCGTACCCACACCGCGACTGGCCACTCGATTGCTAGTTGAAGAAGATTTACTTTACGCTTGAAGTTGCTCCAAAAGATAATACACGATAAGACCAAAGCGTTATCGCGATCAATGAAGCTCCAAGCCCTTGGGTGGCAGCACCGCGTGTAATTAACACAGCGACACAGACATTCTGGTCGTGGTGAACCTCCCAGTCTGCTAACACTACGTCGTTAATAGTTAATCTGTGGGGACTTGGCCGCGACAAGTGGGGGATTACTGCATCGCTATTTGGATAAAAAAAATGTCAATAGTATCTCCCCCCTTGGAAGGATTTACGGGGACGGCTCCTGGGCTTAACATTTATCTGAGGATCTGGCCAGTTATTCCAATATTTACGGATAGTATTGTTCTGATTCGGTAACTGCATTGCGTAAGCCACGGAGGACGTTCGCCAATGGGTCACCGCACCTTTTTCAGTCTTCGTTCTGGTGCAGGACCTCAGAAGCCGGAAATAGTGAAGTCTTGAGTTATGAGTTGGTTACAGCTAGCGACAGCCTTGCGTGCGGAGCTTTTTGTTTCTGTTTTTGCTTTATCTCTAGTTTCCACGCCTTGTCTAAAAAGACGTGTGTGGCCGGCCTGTAAGCAGAAAGTTCGCCCGGCGCATGTGGCGTGTACAAATAATGCGATCGACAGCGGGTTTGCTGACGGTGAATTATTAAGGGCAAGCGCTCTGTGGGGTACCCAGTTCCACCGATACCAGAACCAATAGGTCGGGAACTGGTTATATGGTGCCTCACGTCAAATTTATTTCCTTGCCAAAAACCGCGTGTCGTTAAAGCGGTTTGTATAACATACAGACTTTTTATTCGTCCCCCCGGGGGGTGGGGGGGGGCACTCGGTCGGACGTTTAACCCCATTCCCCTGACGATAGGCTACATTGATTCCTATCACGGCGCCGAAGACAATTTTACAAACCGCAAGTTGCTCTCTGGGCGGCTATTGTGTCAAAAGCTTTATGGTAGTCAAACCAGGCATGAACATCCATTGAACCGGTTATAGGCATCTTTTGCTGAGTTTGTTTTGCACCCCTCACCCCCTACGCCCACCACCTCTTGCGTACTCGCACCCTCCCCACGTTGGTCTCGCTGTTGCACTGGGGTACCCACACCCTATCGCCCTACTATATAGTGCCATCCCTTCCGCCCACCAGAGTAACCCATCCGTGAAAATAGCCAGCCCGCTCTCGTAAGATTCCTCATTAACACTATAGCAGCCGTAAATGTGTCTCCCGGCTGGCTATGGGGATGTCTCCAGCCCTTACAATCCCCTCATACCAAGCCACTACTAACCCACCCACCCGCACTGCTATTCTACCTGATTGCGGGCTTACTCGCGCCGCGCCAGTATACACACACATACGACCCAGACACGTATGCTGTTTGCCCGGGGGATACTTTTCTTGATTGCTGTAAACACACGGCCGTAATTGAACCTCCACTGTCGCGTTGCCCGGTCTGACTGGGACGGCCCTATAACTGCATGTATGCACTCCTCACATGGACCTCTAGCTCTGGGCTTCGGTCAGACCTCTGTGCCAACAACGTTGTTGCCTGATTGCGACTTTGTTTTCCGGTCTTCTTCGGCCAACCGAAATGTCTGAAATTGTCGGATGCAAGCCCCTGACACTGGCCGATAAAAAGCCATGCTGAGAAAGCTAACGCATATATGTTTATACATATAGATGCTTAATGATGCTGTTTTATGAGGCCGTGTCGACTGAGTACACATATATTATATATGCGCGTTAAGTTTCGCTGTGCGTTAGATGCATTAATTTCCGTGGTTGACCGTTATTTGTCTGGCGTCTGGTGGCGTATTCCCAACACGGACATAAAAGGAATCTTCATTATCATAAAAAGACACCATATTATACTAATAACCGTACATTATGGCGAAGGGTGGCTATTAAGGTCGAAGCGCACGACGCCTGTATGTCAGCAGTTGCCCGCAGTAAGTGAGGGGTACACTACGTGCATTGCAAACGATATTACATACCACATCAAGAGTCGTAGGATTGGGCTTAACAGCTTCCACAGAGGTAGCTCCTGTCATGCAATGAACCTTTAAATTCTCCATTTCAAAGCCCAGTTGGTGGATGATAATGCTGCATGTTTTTCAGTTATGGTTCGTCACAATGTGTTCGATGTTTTGGGCTAAGTTATTCCCTCGTGTTTTCTATTTGGTGACGTGAAGATGTGTACGCTTACTCTTCATCTCGACCGTCTATCGAACTATATATATTCGGCTTCGGCTGTGACTTCTGTGTTTCACATGGGATGCGCCTTGAGTCAGTGAAATGAATAGTGAATAAAAACAGCGGGACTCACCTCTGGTCAGTTGATTAATTCGATACTAGAACGTGATACTTGACCGATTCGTTTTTCATAGGTGGCAACTACGTTATTCCAATGAATTTATAGCACATACAAGTTCTTTACTGATCGAGCTTTATTAACCCCGGTAGTTCTATGTGTGCAGACACGATGTATAAACTGTCCCATCTATGCAAAGTAAGGAATGTAAACGTGAAATGTATACTTATAACTATGGAGAGCCATACAATTTTTTGTGTATCACCATATTTCTTTGTATGTACGATGATAACGAATGGTTTAAGCTTTCATCTTGTTTCAAGTGTCAGCGTGAGATTTAGCCGCAAGCAAGACACCCTGGAACCTAGATCGTCGTTTGCCTTTTTTGCTCTTGCCATGTTCGTTATCTGGGTTCTGCGATGGCTGGTCGGCGACACACTCGCTCCCATTGTGTGACTGACGGCTGTGGGACGCTCGTCCATCCGGATGTCTCCCTGTTGATAAAACCATAGCGCATGTCGGAACCAGAGTACGCCGTCCTGTTTGGGCAGATACGGGTGTCCGATAGTGAGTCTGGATCCCGACTCGCGATGCGAGTCCGGATCCTGGCGGTGATAAGACCCTTTGGTGGTGGGATGTGTAGCGGTGGCGTGATACCGGGCTTGTTCCGGTAGGAGCCAGCCTATTCTCCCCCCTCCCCCGGCCTTGGACCCTCACTCTCTCATCCGCCCCCCCCCGTCCCCATTCCCGGTAGAATCGGTCCACGCCTTGGCCTTGACTTTAGCACAACATCCCTGAGACTGACGGGCCATTGGGCTTACCGACAGACCTCCGTGTTGGGGTGGTCAACGGCCTGATCGAAGTTCTGTTGGTACGATTGGACATCGCCTTGGTGATGGGTGACAGAAGTGAGATGGTTTGATATTAGGGATGCAGTGTTTGGTGTCCGAAGTGGTGTGTTATACTAGGGATGCAGTGTTTGGTATCGGCAGTGGGGTGTTGTTATATTAGGAATCCTTGCGTCTGTCATTCTGTTTGGATCTCTCCACTGCCACCGTTATACCATCTACCATCGATGCGTATCAGTTGAGTTGTTTGTTATATGTTCTTATAATGTAGGTTCAAAGGTCGATCGTGCTCGTCCTAAGCATCCACCGCCCCCCCCCCGATCGTGTTCGACCTAAACATCCACCGTCCCCGACCCCCCCCCCCCCATCTCCGATCGGGCTCGACCTAAATATCCACCGGTTCCTCCCCTCCCCCCCCCCCCTTGCGTTTAGCTTTGTGAAGCCCGCACAGACGTAATATGCCGTTTGCATGTTGAACTTAGCATGAAAGTCTACAGTCGCCCTCACGTCTATAGATCTGTCTGGATCTCCCCAGTCCAGGGTCAGGCTTTCAGGTGTTGGTAGCGCCACCTGGGATTCAGCCGCCGAACCTGTAACTCGTGTTTCGCCCCGGGGTTGCCTCTCCTCTCCCCCGCCCCCCTCCCAGTTTCATCCCACCCCCGTTCGTTTCCTCTCCCCTGTGCCATGGGGTCTGGCCAATGGCCATGGTCAAACTGCTTAGCCCTCTTTTCCTTCCCCCTCCCCCCTGTTTCTTTCCTCTGACTCCCCATGTATTCCATTCTCTTCATCATTTCCGTTTCTGGCTTGCATCCCTGACAGGGTCTCCACCACTCTCGGTATCCCCGTCTCGCCCCCCCCCCCCCCACCCACCCAGGGTGCGACTCCACTGCTCTCCTCGGCTTTTACCGCGGCCGCGTCCCCCGTTCCTCGTCCCCGCCCGGCTACCCGCCT
Organism: Arenicola marina; assembly: GCA_964019135.1. Taxonomy (NCBI): domain Eukaryota; kingdom Metazoa; phylum Annelida; class Polychaeta; family Arenicolidae; genus Arenicola; species Arenicola marina. The sequence goes on along the minus strand of OZ025248.1, from coordinate 27,509,740 downwards.
ACATCCCGACCCGGCCTGGCCAGACCCGTTTGATGTAAACCAGGTCCGGGGGGCCTAAGTGGGGATAGCCCTGGCGGACAGGGGGGAGTCCGCCGGCGGCACACTGGGGGCGGGGGCCTGGGGCGAGGTCGGCGGCACACTGCGGCGAGGTACGAATGGCTGTGGGCGGGGGCCTGGGACGAGGGCCGGGGGCGGGGGCCCGGGTTGAGGGCCGGGCTTGGGGCCAGGGGTTGAGGGCTGGGTTTCGGGCCGGGGACTAGAGATTGGAGGTCGAAGCCCGGAGGTCGGACTGGGGACTCGGCCGCCCGCGCTGTTCTCGGCAGGGTTCGGCCTACATTGTTGGCTGTAGGTAAGGGGTTGAGACGGACGCTGGGTGGCTCCTCGTGTCTGTAGCTTTCAAAGTTGTCCGTCTGGGGTCGTACTAAACTGTCGCTAGGTGGCGAGCGCGATTTAAGTAGACATATGGCGAGCGGATTTCTCATAGAAGTGACGAAGAAACCCCTTTATGAGTAATAAAACTCGAGGGTTTGTTACTTAACGATGGTGTGTCTTACGATGCACGGAATTAACACATCAAGAGTGCTTGTGGCCTAACATGTTGGTGGACCAGGAAAAACTGCAAATTCAAACTGAAGTCAAAAGCATATAATTGTCTGCCAAGATGATCATGAAAACCGAAGAGTCTTCGAGGTGACGGCTGAGAGTAGCACTGATGACCGTGATGGATGGGTAGAAGCCGGGTCGGGGGGGGTGCGTCAATGGGAGGGGGTGGAAGGGAGGGGAGGCGGGTCGATTCCAGGGCAGGTGGGTTGGCTGTAAGCAGACTGCGGTAGGTAGCCTCATAGCCCTGCAGTTCGCATCCAAATGTGGCCTTTATAGCCTGGCGCGGGCGCGGGCGCGGGGGCTATCTCAGACTGCACTTTTCGGTGTTTAGACTGTAATGGTTGTTCTGGATGTTGTAGCGGCCATTACCTGGGGAAATGTGACTTTAAGTGACTTCACTCAATACGTTGTCAAGATATAAAGTGACCCACGTGGAGTTAGGCCAAAGGGGTTCTGTGTAGCTGCTCATCGCGTATATATCGCTGGAAACCCCGCTCGTCCGCTCAAAGACATGTATGCGAGTTAAGATTTCCTCAAGATGGGTGCTAATTTAGAGCAACACTTTTTGCGGCTAACATGGCTGAACAAACGAAGTCGCCACTTCACTTTTTTGGGGTCCTTCAAGTTCTTTCTTCAAATCTTCAATCCTTCTTTGATCCGATATGTTTTGTGGCCCAATGTACCCTTCATGTGCGCCAACGCGACATCTTCGGTTTTTGTTATTTGCTTTTTGGAGGCGCCGGTTTAGCTCATGTATGCACAGCTGTGGCTTAAAACACCAGGTTTTCCTGAAAGTTGGGTCCGACCGGCCGGTACGTGTGACATTCCCTAAAAGCACTTGTGACGTCACAACTGTAAGCGCACGGTGACATCACATCACATCACAACTGTATGCGCCGTAACGTCAGAACTGTACGCGCGGTGACGTCACAACTTTATGCGCGCGATGACGTCACAAATGTATGCGCGCGGAAATCGGGTGACCAACATTTCAGTTTGCTTTGTGCATGTTCGCAATTTATACTTGAACAGTCTTATTCCCTTCAATAATGATAAACAGCGGCCTCGACGTCTCGCATGAACCGCCAGCCAACCCCGGGCAGCCAACCCTCCCCCGCAATCTCTGTACATGTATCTCCAGGTTTATATGGAGATTCTACTGTAATATCAGGGCCTGGGAGATTACATGTTGCCGCGTCTATGGATCATCTACCGCTGTCTGTCTGGTCGTATCATCGGTCCGTCAGGGCTGTAAGCTACGAGTGTGAATCGCAGTAATCCGGATATTGACAAACATTCCTCACACGTGTATCGCCCTCGTACCACATAGCATACAACAGGTGCCGTGTGACAGCTAACCGCGGTGATTAGCTACAGCTGGCAGCCCCTCCCCTCTCCCTCCCCCCGGCCCACTCCTCCCCCTCCTCCTAACACCACCCATGTCTGTAGATCTTCTTCCGGCAAAACTGGTGTTTTTTTTTGTTGTTGAGGCGAGCGTCATGCAGATGACATGTCTGTCGTGGGAAGATTTCCGCCTGACAGTTGGTGGATGTATCTGGATCGTCTTAGGGGAGTGGTGTGGGTATGATTATGTGGCCTGTCGGGAATGCGCGTGGGAGAATGAATGGTATTGGTGGGTGTTAGCTATGGTAACCATAGCAACTACTAATCGCCATACCGACGGGCATAGATTTAGGCTTGACGTAAATAACTGATGAGCTGTCATCATGTGGGTATGTTAGCACAGATATGATCCTGTGTACAGGATATGACATGAGATATGAAATGACATGAGGTGACTTGAGATATAAGCACCATGTGCGTGTCTGATGTAAGATAAAGAAATGATTTACTCTGTAAGGAGATATGATATACATGTAGGTCTACAGTACTTGCGATAAAAGTCTCTTTTATAAATGAAGTAAGAGTAAACAATGTCTACTAAATACTATAAACTATATACTATATTAATTAAAATAAATTTGGCACCCTAATAAGTTGTTATTTTGCAAACTGCCGAATATGTGCAATGACGTATGAAATATAACTGGTCAACATAGAAACCCAGGCATCACCCCCCCCCCCCCCCCACCTCCCCCCGCCTTCTAACCCTGGTGTTCACCAGAGTGATCCATTGGCGGCTGACACAGTTTCCCAAGGCATTGTGACCTGCCTTAATTCTCTGTTGGCGTCAGACGCGGTTGGCATTTTGTAAAAAGACGTCTAAACTTTGGACCGACCTGTTTTTCTGGCCCTAAAAGGCTTCAGATGTCCGTTAGTGTTACCGTCCACGTAACATAATACCGTTTACAGAGGACATGCCTTACTCACTGGCGGGTAATGTGGTGACCAGTTTGATGAGATGAGTGGCGTTTAACCAGTGACATTGTTATGTGGTGACCCGTTTGATGGGATGAGTGACGTTTAACCAGTGACATATTGTAATGTGGTGACCTGTTTGATAAGACAAGATTTCCTTCAATCTTAGTCAGGTAGAAGGTTACAGAAAACGTTAGCAGTCTGATAGCACTGTTCGATAACGCAGTGTGCATTCTCTCTTGGGCTTGAACATTGTTGAAACAAGCGGAGAGCTATATCTATCAGGCGTCAAACGTACCTCCCTCCCGACTGGCTAGGATACTCCCCCTCCCCCCCTCCCCACCCTCCCCACCATGATGGAGGCGCACGAGTGTGGTGTCGGCGTCCTCGTGAAAGGTCGAGGTCGCATGGTCATCAAGGTCTGCTTGCGGTGTGGTGGAACGCTGGGAGTTTATACCCCCACTTCCCCAACGTCCCCTCTCCCCGTCCGCATCCAGCACCAGAGGTACAGCTCCATTATTCCTTATCCCTGTTGTAGGTTTGAAGGAAAAAGATGGCCATGGTCTTGAGATGGGGATGGGGTGGGGTTGGTTTGGGGAGGAGGAAGGAGGGGTTAAGTCAACTTTAAACTTCCGTGGACTCGGCTCGTGGCGAAAAAACATGCGATAAGTGAAATAGAAGAGGTATGGCAAGAGTGAAGACTAGCGTAGAGATGGGGGCTGTAGCGGGACGGAGAAGACTGGGCTTTGACGGGAGGGGCGTGACGGTAAGGGGGTGGGGGAGGGGCGGGACGACTCAAGAATAGCACTGGTATCTGGTCACGTAGCGGTGCCGCGTCAAGGTCTGGGTGTGTCTGCTACAGAGCCATCACTACTTCCTCTGGTGTTATCCCCTCCGTATGCCCCTTATCGAGGGAACATACACAGCGAAATACGTGAAATAAAGCGATAATACAGCGATGGTCTTTGTTCTGCAGTGGTCGTAATTCAGGCGTGGTCGTAACATCTGTGTGACCGTAACATATGCGTTGCCGTAACAGGCGAAGCCGTAACACGAATGTGCCCGCAACACAGGCGATGCCCGTAACACAAATGTGGCCGTAACACAAATGTGGCCGTAACTCAGGTGAGGCCGTAACACAAATGTGGCCGTAACTCAGGTGAGGCCGTAACTCAGGTGAGGCCGTAACACATATGTGGCCGTAACTCAGGTGAGGCCGTAACACATGTGCCCGTAACTCAGGTGAGGCCGTAACACAAATGTGGCCGTAACTCAGGTGAGGCCGTATACATGTGACCATAACTCCGATGTCATAACTCTGCTGTGACCGCAAATAAGATGTGGTCCCAACTGATCATGGAATTACCATTCTATCATGTAGTTAACTGATCTGTGATGAGCGAACGCTCCAACCGCACCCGCTGTTTCAGCCTCGCTGAGATTGGTATCGACAGCTTCGTTACAACTACTACATATCAGTGATGGAACCTACATATCGGTAATCACAGCAAGAGACGCCTGGTGGCCCACCATCCGCCTCCCCCCTGTACCCCCCTTCCCCCCTTGTAGTCTCCCCCCCCCCCCTCCCCCTCCCTGTAACCTGCCACGGCCGTGGATCGGCCCGTTTAATCTGATGTCTAGAGAAACGCTCAGGTCACAGGGTCAACACGGCGCCTCGGTTCGGACAACAACCTGTGGGCCAACCCCGGGCCCTAATTGGCTGGCGGAGGTCTCGGTGGGTCTCGTCGGGAGGTCTCGTCGGTAGATCTCGTCGGTGGTTCTCGCCTGGCTCTCGCCTTTACTCTCGCCCAGCAATCACCTGGTTTTCACCTGGCTGTCGCATTGCTCTCATCTGGTTCTCCCTGGCTCTCGCCTGCCTATCACCTGCTCTCACCTGACTCTCGCCTGGCTCTCGCCTGCCTATCACCACACTGTCTCCTGTCTATCACCTGGCTGTCACCTAGCTGGCACCTGCCAAAACCTGGCTATCACCTGGCTCTCATCTGGCTGTCGCTTGATTCTGATCTGGCTGTCACCTAGCTGTCGCTTGATTCTCACCTGGCTGTCACCTAGCTGTCGCTTGATTCTCACCTTGCTGTCACCTAGCTGTCGCTTGATTCTCACCTGGCTGTCACCTAGCTGGCACCTGCCTATCACCTGGCTATCATCTGGCTATCACCTGTCTATCACCTGTCTATCATCTGGCTGTCGCTTGATTCTCACCTGGCTGTCACCTAGCTGTCGCCTGGCTATCACCTGGCTACCACCTGGCTATCCCTCGCGGGTCGTTACCGAGGCGAGTGGGCTCAGTAACACAAATGAAGAGGACTGGTCCACCGTCAAGCGACTCCATCCTGCCAGCGAGGCTCTGGACACGTACCGGGTTGAACAACCGCCGGCTATGTGTCTGCCACCCTCCTCCCTCGCCCTCTGCTCTGTGCCCTGGGCTCTACTCCACTGAGGCGGTGGGGCGGAGGGTGGGGGGGTGGGGGGGCGTCAAAGGTCAGGGGCCATGTTTGACCGGACAAACTCTCGTTCGCTCCCTTGTGACACTGCACGGCACGTTTTTACTTGTTTGTTACTACGCTGTATATAGTGTGGGTTGGTATTGGGAGGCGATGTTGACCCGAAGTAAGAGTGAGGGGGATGGGAGGGAGGGGCCGGGGTCTGGGTCTATTAAACAGGTAAGGTTGACCAAACATCAGTTTTTGAATCAGACCTTAGCCGCGAGATGAATGGTCGTTCCAATGATGTCACAATGTTGTTCTCAGCCTACGATCCCACGCTCTGGCCCCCGGCCTGTCAGCCCGATACGTCCTCAGCCTGTGTGCCCGATACGTCATCAGCCTGTGTGCCCGATACGTCCTCAGCCTGTGGGTCCGATACGTCCCCGGCCTGTGGGCCTGATACGTCCCCGGCCTGTGGCCCCGATACGTCCCCAGCCTGTGGTGCTGATACGTCCCCGGCCTGTGTGCCTGATACGTCCCCAGCCTGTGGGCCTGATACGTCCCCGGCCTGTGTGCCTGATACGTCCCCAGCCTGTGTGCCTGATACGTCCCCAGCCTGTGTGCCTGATACGTCCCCGGCCTGTGGGCCTGATACGTCCCCAGCCTGTGGGTCCGATACGTCCCCAGCCTGTAGGCCTGATACGTCCCCAGCCTGTGGGCCTGATACGTCCCCAGTCTGTGTGTCTGATACGCCTCCAGCCTGTGGTCCCGATACGTCCCCGGCCTGTGTCCCCGATACGTCCGTAGTCTGTGTGCCTGATACGTCCCCAGCCTGTGTGCCTGATACGTCCCCAGCCTGTGGGCCCGATAAGTGTCCGGCCTGTGTGCCTGATACGTCCCCAGCCTGTGTGCCTGATACGTCCCCAGTATGTAGGCCTGATACGTCCCCGGCCTGTGGCCCCGATACGTCCCCAGCCTGTGGGCCCGATAAGTGTCCGGCCTGTGTGCCTGATACGTCCCCAGTATGTAGGCCTGATACGTCCCCGGCCTGTGGCCCCGATACGTCCCCAGCCTGTGGGCCCGATAAGTGTCCGGCCTGTGTGCCTGATACGTCCCCAGCCTGTGTGCCTGATACGTCCCCAGTATGTAGGCCTGATACGTCCCCGGCCTGTGGCCCCGATACGTCCCCAGCCTGTGTGCCTGATACGTCACCAGCATGTAGGCCTGATACGTCCCCGGCCTGTGGCCCCGATACGTCCCCGGCCTGTGTGCCTGATACGTCCCCAGTATGTAGGCCTGATACGCCCCCAGCCTGTGGATCTGATACGTCCCCAGCCTGTGTGCCTGATACGTCCCCAGCCTGTGGGCCTGATACGTCCCCAGCCTGTGGATCTGATACGTCCCCAGCCTGTGTGCCTGATACGTCCCCAGCATGTAGGCCTGATACGTCCCCAGCCTGTGGGTCCGATACGTCCCCAGCCTGTGGTGCTGATACGTCCCCAGCCTGTGTGCCTGATACGTCCCCAGCCTGTGGGCCTGATACGTCCCCAGCCTGTGGGCCTGATACGTCCCCGGCCTGTGGATCTGATACGTCCCCAGCCTGTGGGCCTGATACGTCCCCAGCCTGTGGGCCCGATACGTCCCCAGCCTGTGGGCCCGATACGTCCCCGGCCTGTGGCCCCGATACGTCCCCAGCCTGTGGGCCTGATACGTCCCCAGCCTGTGGGCCTGATACGTCCCCAGCCTGTGGGTCCGATACGTCCCCAGCCTGTGGATCTGATACGTCCCCAGCCTGTGGGCCCGATACGTCCCCAGCATGTAGGCCTGATACGTCCCCAGCCTGTGGGTCCGATACGTCCCCAGCCTGTGGTGCTGATACGTCCCCAGCCTGTGTGCCTGATACGTCCCCAGCCTGTGGGCCTGATACGTCCCCAGCCTGTGGATCTGATACGTCCCCAGCATGTAGGCCTGATACGTCCCCAGCCTGTGGGTCCGATACGTCCCCAGCCTGTGGTGCTGATACGTCCCCAGCCTGTGTGCCTGATACGTCCCCAGCCTGTGGGCCTGATACGTCCCCAGCCTGTGTCCCCGATACGTCCCCGGCCTGTGGGCCTGATACGTCCCCAGCCTGTGGATCTGATACGTCCCCAGCCTGTGGGCCCGATACGTCCCCAGCCTGTGTGCCTGATACGGCCTCAGCCTGTGGGCCTGATACGTCCCCAGCCTGTGGTGCTGATACGTCCCCAGCCTGTGTGCCTGATACGTCCCCAGCCTGTGGGCCTGATACGTCCCCAGCCTGTGGGCCCGATACGTCCCCAGCCTGTGGGGCTGATACGTCCCCAGGCTTTGTGCCTGATACGTCCCCAGCCTGTGTGCCTGATACGGCCTCAGCATTTGGGCCTGATACATCCCCAGCCTGTGGGCCTGATACGTCCCCAGCCTGTAGGCCTGATACGTCACCAGCCTGTGGCCCCGATACGTCCCCAGCCTGTGTGCCTGATACGTCACCAGCCTGTGGCCCCGATACGTCCCCAGTATGTAGGCCTGATACGTCCCCCGGCCTGTGTCCCCGATACGTCCCCAGCCTGTGGCCCCGATACGTCCCCAGCCTGTGGGGCCGATACGTCCCCAGCCTGTGTCCCCGATACGTCCCCAGCCTGTGGCCCCGATACGTCCCCAGCCTGTGGCCCCGATACGTCCCCAGCCTGTGGGCCTGATACGTCCCCAGCCTGTGTGCCTGATACGTCCCCAGCCTGTGGGCCCGATACGTCCCCAGCCTGTGTGCCTGATACGTCCCCAGCCTGTGGGCCCGATACGTCCCCGGCCTGTGTGCCTGATGCGTCCCCAGGCTTTGTGCCTGATACGTCCCCAGCCTGTGTGCCTGATACGGCCTCAGCATTTGGGCCTGATACATCCCCAGCCTGTGGGCCTGATACGTCCCCAGCCTGTAGGCCTGATACGTCACCAGCCTGTGGCCCCGATACGTCCCCAGCCTGTGGGCCTGATACGTCCCCAGTCTGTGGGCCCGATACGTCCCCAGCCTGTGGATCTGGTACGTGCCCAGGCTATAGGCCTGATACGTCCCCAGGCTATAGGCCTGATACGTCCCCAGCCTGTGGGCCTGATACGTCCCCAGCCTGTCGAGGTGGACGGGACGGGCGACGTAATTCCTATAGACAGGTATCAGACAGGGGTCAGGGTGATGCACCCCCCCCCCCCACTTTAAGGCAGTAGGCGGGGGTCAGGGTGAGACATATAGAAAGCGGCGACTCCCGGGATGACATCCGCCCCTCCCCCGCCTTACGTCACTCCCCGACATTCATTCGGTCCACCTCACCCCCCCCCCCACCCACCCCACCTCCCTCAGCCTCCGATGCGGGAGGTCGGGGGGGGGGCAGGGGGGCCTCCATTGTAGTTCTTCAAAGCCTACCATGGCCTTCCCCGCGTACATAGCATAGACAACATCCGTACATACGTTCACTATCGGCCAAGTGGCTCTTGACAAGTTGGTTGCTGGCGGGACGCGGGCGGAATGTGGGCTAGGGCTGGGGCGTGGGGCGTGGGGCTGGAGCTGGGGCTGGGGCTCGGGCTGGGGCTGGGGCGTGGGCCTGGGGGCTAGGGCTGGGGCCGAGACTTGGGGCTGCCCACGAGGAACGGCGAGTGTCTGGTGGGTGTGCTCGCATGTGTATTGTACAGTGAAATCCCTGGGAACACCTGGGAACTTACAAAATGCTAAAGCCCTAACAATTATCATGACGGTACTACTTTCCCTTCCCCACCTCCCCCCACCCCTCTCCTCTTATAAGCGGTCAATGGGTCGCTACAGCACCGACAGACGCATGGTATACAACCCATGGCAGATCCAAAGTTGGAGGTTTCATTGTACGGCTGCCCACCATGGCTGCCCGTCCCCTGCCCCACCCCCTGCCCCCCTCCCCCCCGTGGCAGTGGCCGCACCCACCGAGCCCATCCCCGGAAGCCCTGCGGGGTGATGGTCCCGGTCTGGCTGCCCTGGCTTTCTCTGCTATCTGTCTGCCGTAACCCAGGAAACACGGGGCGGGAGTGCAAAGCCAGGAGGCCGGGCGGCAATCTGGCAGCCGTCACCTCCTACCTACTTTACTTTACTATGTTCCTTACTACTGTCTTCCCTCCCTAGCTGGTTAATCTTAACGAGGAGGGTTGGCCAACTGACCTAAAAACGCCCAAACTTTTTTTTTCCCGAGTTTGAGGGCTGCGGGAGTGACGTGCGGGGAGGTTACGTACTCAAGCGGCGTGATACCGGGCGCCACCGGGCGCCACGGGGCGCCACCGGGCGCGCTTTCTATTAACTTAGAGACCGTAATACCCCGTGTCCAATAACCGATGTTTGATGATCTACCTTATGTCACCAGCCTGCCTCTTCCTTAGCCTCTGCCCTCTATCTGGCTTTTGATTCTTACCCATTTTTTCGTATCCCAGGCTGGCATTCTGCTTGTCCCATTGGCTTCCAGCGGCCATGAACCTTCCCGCAGTGACCGCACTCGTCCTGATTCACCCTGATCCGCCCTGATCCGCCCCGACCCGCCCTGCTCTACCCTGATCCGCCCTAATCAACCCCGATCCGCACTTCTCCTGATCCGCCCTGATCCGCGCTCGTCCTGATCCACCCTGATCCCCCTGGTCCTGATCCGCCTTAATCGGCCCCGATCCACTGACTTTCTATCACCAAACTTCCTGTTCGGGCTGTATTACTTTAATAATACGAAATAGAGAATTACCCGTTTTAAGGTTTGCCATCTTATCTCCCCGTGATATAACGCCTTTTCCCTCGGTTCCGTCGGGTTCGTTGTGGTCTCATGCAATGTTTGTTTTTTGCCTCGCTCCTCAATTTTTTTTATCAAATTTCATTGCTGCCTCGGTCCCTCTCGCAATCCTATTGTCCAGTAGATTTCGTACAGCTTCCATATTATTAGAATTATGTTCCTTCATGATCCATAATGATAATCTAGTTCAATCGTGTTCCATCTTGCCCAGGGCTCTTCCCTGGCAGTCCTCGTGTGTACTATAACGCTTTGCGTAGTGGCCATATATTTAGAACGTCCCGTAGTGTTTCATATTTTCCATTTTATTCCACCTTGTTCCTAATATGTTCCATTTTGTTCCACCGTGTTCCGTTGTGCCCCATCGAGCTCCACGATACCCCCTCGTGCCTTGTTATCTCTGCCGCATCATCCCACCATCATACTGACGTCTCCCCTCAGGCACCAGACACGATGCTCAAGACCTGCGATGGCAGTACTCCTACTAACAATATTAACGCATACGGAACAGAAATACTGTAGTGAAGGCACTTGGAGATAAGGACCCGAGGCACTCTACGGGTGGGGGGTGGGGGGGGGGGAACTGATTCTGTTCTCACCCAAGGTTCTTGAAATGGGAAAAACGGCTCGTGGAAATGGTATTCACGAGTGGTTGATCCGTGCAGCAGCTTACGGGACGGACGTCTGTCCGCTATCAGCAAACTCTGCTCACAGGCTGCTGGGAGGGAGGTTCGGGGATTGCCAAGAGAATGGTGAGATTGGTGAAGGCTGGAGAAGGGGTGTAGAGGTGAAAGTGGGGGTGGTGGTTTGGTGGGGTGTGGGTGGAAGTTGAGGAAGGGGTATGAAGGTGCTGAGGGGCGGGACGTGGCAATCAGTGGCGAGGCACCAGCAGGGATGCTTATGCTGCGAAGGTTACGACAGGCATAAAAATAGAAACCCGGAAATTGGGTTGGGGCTGAGGATGAGATGGGGTGGGGGTGGTAATCCAGGGGTTCCTGGGGGATTCAACATCTCGGGAACGATAAGTTAAGAGAGGTGGTGTGCAACGCTTCCATGCTCCGTATTGTAGGAGCATCCCCGGAACTCGGGAACCTCTATAGCTCAGTCGGTCGCGCCATGTGCTTCATATCGGCTTAGAACATTATTTCATTGTCTCATTGTCATAAACATGGGTGTGCGTGACGCTGGTATAAAACGTCAAGCCATCTACAATGCAATAGGTAGTCGATGGACTGACACTCTACCCTGGGCGAGAAAAGAAACCCTATGTTTACAGTCTTTGTGTATGTATTGCTCGTCGCAGCTTTTGTGCTGGTGGCTGCGGTCGTACGATGCTGAGTCGTGGAATCCCTCTCATATACTCGAATTCGGCTGTTTTTTTGTTCTGAGGTTCGAGGACCGCTTTCCAGCTAGGTATGCATGAAGGTCATGAAGAACATGTTTAGACGACTGTAGATTCCCTGCGTACCCTCCCTCTATGTGTGTGTGTGTGTGGGGGGAGGGGGGGGGGTGCGTGTTGAGGGAAAAGTACTAATATGTATACTCTATTTGCTTTTATCGTGGATGCAGGGATAAGTGTGTTTGGGTGCCGAACTTAAGGTGTATTTATCTACTGAGGCACCCAGGATAACGACTCGCCATTGGGTTATCACCACACCGCGTGACGGTGCCATAGTAATTGCCATAGTAACAGAGTTTTTCCGTGGCATTCATTTTCCAGACACAACGACTGTTGATGATGTCACTCGCTTTACAATCTTATAGTGACATGGCGATGGTATGCTCTGCGCCGTGTGATGGCGGCGGGGGTCATGCTCTTTTGGGTCTCTATACAGTCTTTATGACCTGTACTAAGACTAAATGGCAATGCCATTGGTCATCGGATAACAATGTATGATATACGTGTTTAGTGTGGTTTACTGATTAGCCCTAGATGACTTCGGACTTCGTTATTTGTCTCACTCCCCCCCCCCCCTCCCCCGAATCCAGCCATAATGTGCTCCCCAAGGCGCCTGATGAGGACACGCACACGGGGACCCAGTCTAGGGAAACAAAAAAAAACACTACTTTAGGGGGAATAGCACCATTGTGAGCCAGGACCCATGCCCCCGCCGGGCTTTCAGGGTGTCGCCTATGACAGATGCCATCATCGCAATCTCACTCTCTCTAGACGAGCGGGATCCAGACAATCCCGCGCCACCCGCCCGGTTCCGCCTGACCCCCCCACCCCCCACCGCCTCCGCCTCCGCCCCGCCGACATCCGGCCCCCCGCCGGAGATGGGTTGCTCTGCTGCGCGCTCAGATTGCCACGCCCTAGCCGGTGTTCGTCCTCGGCGCCGTGTCTCCGTGCCCCCCCCCCCCCCCCCCTCTCCTCATCCCCACCGCTGTCACCCAGCACAGCACAGACTGGCAGACACACACGGTCTCAGTATCCGCTAACACGCTTTGAAGTGAGCCTCTGCGCATCTCTCATCTCTCATCTCCAAAGCCGGGACGCATGGACCGGTTATATATGATAGAGTAACAGCGTTTTTGGGTTTGAATCAGTGCGACAGATCCAGGTTTCGAATCCCTGACATATTGGCCAAGACACACTCGGCAGAAATTGTGTCGCTTTTATTTCAAATGTGTGAAGTTTGACACGCAGATTGATTAAAAACTCCGTTCACGAGACACACTTATGTGCGCGAGTAACCTGGAGATATACCACTATAATATCGAGTAGCACACCATTATGATATCTAAAGGCCCCCGCGGTATTCAACTCAGTAATGACCACCCGAGGGATGTAACGTTTGTGTTAGCCATTGATCACAGACCAGGGTTCTTGGCAAGCTGAAGCGGGCGGTGACCCTCCCCCCCCCCTCCCCCACTACCTCCCACAGCTACACCCAGGTAATCAGGTCGCTTCTCCCACTGTGGCAGGCGGTAGTCGCATTCCATAGTGAAGACGGAGAATAAAACAGGAACAGCCAAAGCGTTGAGCTGAACACCGCAAGTCAAGTACGTTCGCGGACAGTGGAGGGGCAGGTGGGCGGGGTGAGGAGGGGCGACTTGCATAGGGGTAGGGGTAGTGGATGGGTGGGGGAGGGTCTTTTATGCATTAACTTCACAGACCCCCAACCTCCACCACAAAACCACAAAAGCGTGAGCACCCGTGACAAGCTGGGTGCAGCGGGCGCCTTTTTTTACCCGTCCGTTGTGCGTACACAGCGCCACCTCGACTCAAACCGCCACACTTGATTCACGAGATTGCGCTTGCGAGTGCGGCCAACCCGACAGTGGTGCACGTGGTTAGTTTAGTGGTAGGCCTATACACACCTACATACAATTCCTTGTGGTTCCTTTCCTGGATTGTTTGGGCAAATACATTTGGAGGGGTAGAGGTGTGGTTATTGAAGGGAAAAGGAGGGTAAGGGGAGTGGTTGTGTGTGTGTAGTAGGGGTGGTTGAGCCACGCCACTCAGTGTCGTAGTACTCACCCTTTGACTGTCATTGATGGAAATCAAATAGACAGTGCCAGCATTCCGAAAAAGTCACACCCTCAAGACATATGTTACAGTCATATCTACACCAGTGTATATAGTCATTATGTCGGCGCCAATTTGGGAATATGCACAAAATCTAAACATCCTGTAACATTTCTTTTAACTTAAATTTATATTACAGCATGAATGTGCGGATCCAGAAAATCTGGATATGGGGGGGTGGTTTCAGGGTTGGATCCAGATATGCTGGATAGGGGGGGGGGTGGCTTTCATTCGGTTTTCATGTTAAATGGTATAAATTTCGGCCCTAAAAAGGGGGGCCGGGGCCGGGTCGCCCCCCCCCCCGACTTGTATCCACCCCTGCATCTATCTTGTCCTCCTCTACATGGTAGGGGGTTACTTTTGGGAATATAGCTTCGCTCTACTCTTCATTCTCCCCATTGAGATGATAGAAACGTTCGACGCATCCTCAGCAACTTCAGTTACGCGTTTACAAAACCGTCATCCAATATCCTTCCATCTGTGTTTAGTCATTCGCTTGATACCCTGTCTGTGGCATCGAATAGGCACGGGAACAGGGGCGGATCTAGGAATTTGCCAAGGGTGGGGTTGCTCTCTGAAAACTTGCGACCGGGGGGGGGGTGTATTCTCTTTTTACCAAGGGCGGGGGGGTTGCCGCTCTCTGAAAAACTTGCGACCGAAGGTTGGGGGGGGGGGGGCGCTGCTCGGAGAAGCCGACTTTAACAGTGTATGTTCAGGTTCCCAAGAGTGGAGGGGGGGTTGCAACCCCCTATACCCCCCCGCCCTGGATCCGCCACTGCGGGAGACCTCTGGATACCTATGAATACACCCTTTCTGTCCATGGTACTAACAAAGCTTTATGCCATTAATGATACAACAACTTCTGACGTCTTAACCAGCGGTGACGTTGGTTCATAATATCAATGATGTAAATGTGAAGCAAATTTGTCTTGATCAGTGATGTACACGTTTGATTGCTCAAATCGAGTACTGACATCTACTTTCCTCTGATCCTCCCAGGTGTGACGTCACAGAACCGCCAGGAAGCGTGCGAACAGAGCAGTTGTTACCCGGCAACCGGGGACTTGTTGATCGGTCGCGAGGACCGCCTAGACGTCAGCTCGACATGCGGTTACTACAGACCGGCGCGCTACTGCATCGTCAGCCATCTGGAGGACAAGGACAGAAACCAATGCTTTGTCTGTGACTCTCGCCAGCCCTACTTTGCCGGCGACAACCAGGGATTATGTAGGAATCACGATCTCTGCTACAACTACCGCAGCCACCGGATAGAGAACATCGTGTCCACCTTCCGCCAGGGCTGGAAAGAGCGCTGGTGGCAGGCGGAGAATGGAGCGGAGAACGTGTTCGTCCAGCTCGATCTGGAGGGCGAGTTCCACTTCACCCATCTCATCATGCGCTTTAAGACCTTCCGCCCGGCAGCTATGTTGGTCGAGCGGTCCTACGACTTCGGCAAGACGTGGAAGGTGTACCGCTACTTCGCCTACGACTGCGCCAAGTCCTTCCCCGGGATACGCACGGGGCCCATCAACAGCATCAATGACGTCATCTGCGAGTCGCGCTACTCCGACGTGGCGCCATCTACCGAGGGCGAGGTGAGTTTTATCATTTTTTTCGGAAGATTTTTGTGTGTAAAGGTCCCGCAGAGCTGTGTGGTAGTAGATCTTGTCTTACGAAAAGCTCCTCCGTTTTTGAACAACGTAAAGTGATCTTGCTCTCATAATTGGATCGTATAATAAATGTAGAATCAAAGATACAGTGTTCTTTAGGTCAAATCCTATGGGTTTACTTCCCCTCTCCCCCAGACCGGGATGCTAACTAACCCTATTTAGAGCGATGATCTCTGAGACGCGACCACCCTTTCCACTGCCAGTGATGCGGTCGTCTATCTGCCTGCCCCTCCCATACCCCCCCCCCCCCCCCCCAACCCCCGCCCCCCCCCCCTACCCCCCGGCTCATTAACCACCCACCGTAGGGATAGCCTCCCGCAGTCGTGTTATCAAGGCGGGATGGCGCCACCGGGAGTGAAGCCTGGGGCGGGCGTGTGGCGTTCACTAGGGGGGATGGGTGGGGGGGGGGGTAACGGTCTGGCATTTGTCCAGTAAGAGGGCTTAATTAACAGTCCGATAGGAATGTAACTTGCAGAAGAGGCATTCACAAATACGGGCATTATCAAGGACTGTCCAACCAATATCATGACCAGTTAAACCTTTACTTACTCTGTTGGTTGCCTTGGTCCTGATAAGTTTGATTTGAAAGGGTATGATGGTGGTTAATGCATATTTATGGAAAGCTGACAATGTCAAGGCCAAAGGGTCACTCGGATAATGCTACTTGTGATGTGTTGGATCGCTGGGCGAGTTGGTTGGTTGTTCAATCTGCAATGCCTTATCACGATAATGAGAACGATCAAGGGTATAACGGAACCAGCTGTCCCTGGGTAACCCCAGTAGCTTTGTTGGTGAAGTAAGTCGTTACCCGTTTAAAGATCAAAGCGATTAATTTGTTCATTTTGTTGTCATCTGCGACGGAGGAATGGTCAATATGTGGTAACATTATGAGAATAATCACAGTCCTACAAGTAACAACGGCAGCACCTATGTAGGGGGTGAAGTTCCACGTGTTTAGGCGTCGGAATACTTGATTGATACTTGGCCGTACTGGGTCAGTAGAAACAAAGGCCCCAGCAACAGCAGCAGGTGGTAGCGATGGTAACGGATTGCCCGTGTCGGCCGATTGATAGTAGATGAGCGCATGTTAAAACGCCGACCGTCTCTCTGTGAACCCCCACCCCCTCTCTCCCGGTTTCCCCCTGCGTAGCCCCCCACGGCACCTACACTAATGGAATGCTGTGGGACAGACTGGGGGGTCGTAGGCGGGGTGGGGGTGGAAGGGTTCTACCTTCAGGACGCTCAGCCGGCGAAATCCGGGTTGAAATCCTGGAACAGGTGTCTTCGGAAGAAGGGGGTGGGGGTGGGGTGAGCCTAATGTTAATGAAGGCCACCACCCACAGCCATAATACCCCCCCTCCACCCCCCCCCCATATCACCCCCCTCCACTAGGAGTCAAACAGCCTATTCCTGGCGTATGTTCTTGGTCGCCGCCAGGTGGCGCGTGTAAATACGGGGTCAGTTCCCGGTGCCCCGCGCCCGCCGTGCATCTGGAGGGGGGTGGGATGGGGTGGGGGGTGGGGGTGGGGGGCGCCACGTGGCCGCTGCCGCTGCTGCTGGGTAGGGAGGGGAAAGGGGAAATGCCTGTCTGAGTTGATGTTGGGTTGTGTCACAACACTCAGCCTGGCCCGCCACCCGGGCTGACCTTCCTTCATGGCTGGCGTGTTGCACGGCCATAGGGTGACGCAGACGGCACCTTGACCTTGGAAAGGTCACGAAGTCGTTCATGTTAACTTTGTTGGAGACATAATTATACTTTGTACGAGTTTAGGATATAATGTTCTTTATAGGCCTAATGAGAGGGCTATACAGATGAGGGTTGTACAGACGAGGGCTATACAGATGAGGGCTATACAGATGAGGTCTATACAGATGAGGTCTATACAGATGAGGGCTGTACAGATGAGGGCTGTACAGATAAGGGTTGTACAGACGAGGGCTATACAGATGAGGGCTATGCAGATGAGGGCTATACAGATGAGGGTTGTACAGATGAGGGCTGTACAGATAAGGGGTTGTACAGATGAGGGTTGTATAGACGACGGCTATACAGATGAGGGCTGTACAGATGAGGGCTATACAGATGAGGGCTGTACAGATGAGGTCTATACAGATGAGGTCTATACAGATGAGGGCTATACAGATGAGGGCTATACAGATGAGGGCTATACAGATGAGGGCTATACAGATGAGGGCTGTACAGATAAGGGCTATACAGATGAGGGCTATACAGATGAGGGCTGTACAGATAAGGGTTGTACAGACGAGGGCTATACAGATGAGGGCTATACAGATGAGGGCTATACAGATGAGGGCTATACAGATGAGGGCTATACAGATGAGGGTTGTACAGACGAGGGCTATACAGATGAGGGCTATACAGATGAGGGCTATACAGATGAGGGCTATACAGATGAGGGCTATACAGATGAGGGCTATACAGATGAGGGCTGTACAGATAAGGGTTGTACAGACGAGGGCTATACAGATGAGGGCTATGCAGATGAGGGCTATACAGATTAGGGATATATAGATGAGGGCTATGCAGATGAGAGTTGTACAGACGAGGGCTGTACAGATGAGGGCTATGCAGATGACGGTTATACAGATGAGGGCTATACAGATGAGGGCTGTACAGATGAGGGCTGTACAGATGAAGGCTGTACAGATGAGGGTTATACAGATGAGGGTTGTACAGATGAGGGCTGTACAGATAAGGGGTTGTACAGATGAGGGTTGTATAGACGACGGCTATACAGATGAGGGCTGTACAGATGAGGGCTATACAGATGAGGGCTGTACAGATGAGGGCTGTACAGATGAGGGCTATACAGATGAGGGTTGTACAGATAAGGGCTGTACATATGAGGGCTATACAGATGAGGGTTGTACAGATGAGGGCTATACAGATGAGGGCTATGCAGATGAGGGCTATACAGATGAGGGCTATACTGATGAGGGCTATGCAGATGAGGGCTATACAGATGACGGCTATAGGCCTACATATGAGGGCTATACAGATGAGGGCTATTCTTATGAGGGCTATACAGATGACGGCTATAGGCCTACAGGTGAGGGCTATACAGATGACGGCTATACAGATGACGGCTATAGCCCTACAGGTTAGGGCTATACAGATGACGGCTATACAGATGAGGGCTATACTGATGAGGGCTATGCAGATGAGGGCTATACAGATGACGGCTATACAGATGACGGCTATAGGCCTACAGGTTAGGGCTATACAGGTGAGGGCTATGCAGATGAGGGCTATACAGATGAGGGCTATACTGATGAGGGCTATGCAGATGAGGGCTATACAGATGACGGCTATAGGCCTACATATGAGGGCTATACAGATGAGGGCTATTCTTATGAGGGCTATACAGATGACGGCTATAGGCCTACAGGTGAGGGCTATACAGATGACGGCTATACAGATGACGGCTATAGGCCTACAGGTGAGGGCTATACAGATGAGGGCTATTCTTATGAGGGCTATACATATGAGGGCTATACAGATAACGGCTATAGGCCTACAGGTGAGGGCTATACAGGTGAGGGCTATACAGATGAGGGCTATACAGATGACGGCTATAGGCCTACAGATGAGGGCTATACAGATGACGGCTATAGGCCTACAGGTGAGGGCTATACAGATGAGGGCTATACAGATGACGGCTATAGGCCTACAGGTGAGGGCTATACAGATGACGACTATAGGCCTACAGGTGAGGGCTATACAGATGACGGCTATATGCCTACAGGTGAGGGCTATACAGATGACGGCTGTACAGATGGTAGGTTTATATATAATATCTAGTCCCCCCATTGATTTCCCTTTGATCTGAGTAGATAGACATGAAAGTTGAATCATCCATTGTGATTCACTCGCTCGTCGCTATCTTTGACTAGTCAGCTAGATTTACACGCTGAAATTATCCCTGCACAAGTCACTATCCCTAGTGCACAACAGTTGACTACAACACCAGCATTTGATTGCGGTAGTTGGCCCAACGTCATGATAGACACGTGCGTCCCGTTCTTGCCGTTCTTATTATGCGACTCGTCTGTAACGACGTCTGTCATGACGTCACTGTCCACGTGGCCACAGCTTCATGGCGTACAGCTGTTCGAGCAGGCAGCTTGGTGCCAGACATCCTTGTCACTCGCGGCGCATTTCAAGTATCTACAACTGGATCGCTACATCGAACAAACTCTGCATTCAGCAGAAGAAAGAAAACCCCTCCAAACTCGCTTGGTGGAAGCTGTGTGGGGCATTGTCCCGGGGGAAAGTGACTTCGCCAAATCCAGGAGAACGTTCTTCCTGTAGTGGAGCAGTCTGGCAGCAGGTGTCGCTCTGGTCGCGTACGGCGTTCCACTCAGCTGACTCCCTGCCTGGCCAGCGTCGGGTTTATCTCCCGGTGTTTATATTAAACATAATTAATACTCAGCTTGATTTTCTCTTAACGTTGGCATTCCTGAGTGGGTGATAGTGGGAGATTACGCTAGAGGGGGTGGGGCTGGTGGCGGGGTCTTGGGGGCGATGGGGCGAGGGGAGGCGTATCCTGTCACGGGACTATCAGTAAATGTGTGGGGGGGGGGGGGGGGACAGGCTGGTTCCTTGTCCCGGCTGGTGGGCCGGTGGTGGTGGCTGGGTCCTTGCTGGACCTCCCAGTCGGCGGCCTTCGGGGTTAATTATACTGAACTCCGGGACCCTGACACCGCACGTGCGGAATGTCCACCCCCTACTTTGATGTTAGTATGTGTGGGACTCCCAGAGGGGATGGTACAGCGTTGATGGGATGTGGGGGTCCGGCGGGAGCGGGGGAAAGTGATGGAGTAGGGAGAGAACTTTGACCAAACCCTGCGCCCCTCCCCCACACACACGCGCACAAAATGACATCAGCAATGTGGTTTTGTCACCATGGTGATGTATGAAGGGCTGTGTAGTCCAGGTGGGGGGTGGGGCGGGGGGGGGGGGTGCACTGGCGTGGACCATATGGGCCACACACGCAAAACACCAAACAACACCTGCAATTATGTCTTTCTGATGTTGACCTTGCCCCGTCAGTGAGCAGTCAGGTAGCGATCCTCACTGGCCCTAGTACCCGGGGTGTTGGATGGCTATGGTGTGTGGTAGCGATCCTCACTGGTCCTAGTATCCGGGGTGTTGGATGGCTATGGTGTGTGGTAGCGATCCTCACTGGCCCTAGTACCCAGGGTGTTGGATGGCTATGGTCTGTGGTAGCGATCCTCACTGGCCCTAGTACCCGGGGTGTTGGATGGCCATGGTGTGTGTTAGCGATCCCCACTGGTCCTAGTACCCGGGGTGTTGGATGGCTATGGTGTGTGGTAGCGATCCTCACTGGCCCTAGTACCCGGGGTGTTGGATGGCTATGGTGTGTGGTAGCGATCCTCACTGGCCCTAGTACCCGGGGTGTTGGATGGCTATGGTGTGTGGTAGCGATCCTCACTGGCCCTAGTACCCGGGGTGTTGGATGGCTATGGTGTGTGGTGGCGATCCTCACTGGCCCTAGTACCCGGGGTGTTGGATGGCTGTGGTGTGTGGTAGCGATCCTCACTGGCCCTAGTACCCGGGGTGTTGGATGGCTATGGTGTGTGGTAGCGATCCTCACTGGCCCTAGTACCCGGGGTGTTGGATGGCTATGGTGTGTGGTAGCGATCCTCACTGACCCTAGTACCCGGGGTGTTGGATGGCTATGGTGTGTGGTAGCGATCCTCACTGGCCCTAGTACCCGGGGTGTTGGATGGCTATGGTGTGTGATAGCGATCCTCGCTGGTCCTAGTACCCGGGGTGTTGGATGGCTATGGTGTGTGGTAGCGATCCTCACTGGCCCTAGTACCCGGGGTGTTGGATGGCTATGGTGCGTGGTAGCGATCCTCACTGGCCCTAGTACCCGGGGTGTTGGATGGCTATGGTGCGTGGTAGCGATCCTCACTGGCCCTAGTACCCGGGGTGTTGGATGGCTATGGTGTGTGGTAGCGATCCTCACTGGCCCTAGTACCCGGGGTGTTGGATGGCTATGGTGTGTGGTAGCGATCCTCACTGGCCCTAGTACCTGGGGTGTTGGATGGCTATGATGTGTGGTAGCGATCCTCACTGGTCCTAGTACCCGGGGTGTTGGATGGCTATGGTGTGTGGTAGCGATCCTCACTGGCCCTAGTACCCGGGGTGTTGGATGGCTATGGTGTGTGGTAGCGATCCTCACTGGTCCTAGTACCCGGGGTGTTGGATGGCTATGGTGTGTGATAGCGATCCTCACTGGTCCTAGTACCCGGGGTGTTGGATGGCTATGGTGTGTGGTAGCGATCCTCACTGGCCCTAGTACCCGGGGTGTTGGATGGCTATGGTGTGTGATAGCGATCCTCACTGGCCCCAGTACCCGGGGTGTTGGATGGCTATGGTGTGTGATAGCGATCCTCACTGGTCCTAGTACCCGGGGTGTTGGATGGCTATGGTGTGTGGTAGCGATCCTCACTGGCCCTAGTACCCGGGGTGTTGGATGGCTATGGTGTGTGGTAGCGATCCTCACTGGTCCTAGTACCCGGGGTGTTGGATGGCTGTGGTGTGTGATAGCGATCCTCACTGGCCCTAGTACCTGGGGTGTTGGATGGCTATGGTGTGTGGTAGCGATCCTCACTGGTCCTAGTACCCGGGGTGTTGGATGGCTATGGTGTGTGGTAGCGATCCTCACTGGCCCTAGTACCCGGGGTGTTGGATGGCTATGGTGTGTGGTAGCGATCCTCACTGGTCCTAGTACCCGGGGTGTTGGATAGCTATGGTGTGTGGTAGCGATCCTCACTGGCCCTAGTACCCGGGGTGTTGGATGGCTATGGTGTGTGGTAGCGATCCTCACTGGCCCTAGTACCCGGGGTGTTGGATGGCTATGGTGTGTGGTAGCGATCCTCACTGGCCCTAGTACCCGGGGTGTTGGATGGCTATGGTGTGTGGTAGCGATCCTCACTGGCCCTAGTACCCGGGGTGTTGGATGGCTATGGTGTGTGATAGCGATCCTCACTGGTCCTAGTACCCGGGGTGTTGGATGGCTATGGTGTGTGGTAGCGATCCTCACTGGCCCTAGTACCCGGGGTGTTGGATGGCTATGGTGTGTGGTAGCGATCCTCACTGGCCCTAGTACCCGGGGTGTTGGATGGCTATGGTGTGTGGTAGCGATCCTCACTGGTCCTAGTACCCGGGGTGTTGGATGGCTATGGTGTGTGGTAGCGATCCTCACTGGCCCTAGTACCCGGGGTGTTGGATGGCTATGGTGTGTGGTAGCGATCCTCACTGGTCCTAGTACCCGGGGTGTTGGATGGCTATGGTGTGTGGTAGCGATCCTCACTGGCCCTAGTACCCGGGGTGTTGGATGGCTATGGTGTGTGGTAGCGATCCTCACTGGCCCTAGTACCCGGGATGTTGGATGGCTATGGTGTGTGGTAGCGATCCTCACTGGTCCTAGTACCCGGGGTGTTGGATGGCTATGGTGTGTGGTAGCGATCCTCACTGGCCCTAGTACCCGGGGTGTTGGATGGCTATGGTGTGTGGTAGCGATCCTCACTGGTCCTAGTACCCGGGGTGTTGGAATGCTATGGTGTGTGGTAGCGATCCTCACTGGCCCTAGTACCCGGGGTGTTGGATGGCTATGGTGTGTGGTAGCGATCCTCACTGGTCCTAGTACCCGGGGTGTTGGATGGCTATGGTGTGTGGTAGCGATCCTCACTGGCCCTAGTACCCGGGGTGTTGGATGGCTATGGTGTGTGGTAGCGATCCTCACTGGTCCTAGTACCTGGGGTGTTGGATGGCTATGGTGTGTGGTAGCGATCCTCACTGGCCCTAGTACCCGGGGTGTTGGATGGCTATGGTGTGTGGTAGCGATCCTCACTGGCCCTAGTACCCGGGGTGTTGGATGGCTATGGTGTGTGGTAGCGATCCTCACTGGTCCTAGTACCCGGGGTGTTGGATGGCTATGGTGTGTGGTAGCGATCCTCACTGGCCCTAGTACCCGGGGTGTTGGATGGCTATGGTGTGTGGTAGCGATCCTCACTGGCCCTAGTACCCGGGATGTTGGATGGCTATGGTGTGTGGTAGCGATCCTCACTGGCCCTAGTACCCGGGGTGTTGGATGGCTATGGTGTGTGGTAGCGATCCTCACTGGTCCTAGTACCCGGGGTGTTGGATGGCTATGGTGTGTGGTAGCGATCCTCACTGGCCCTAGTACCCGGGGTGTTGGATGGCTATGGTGTGTGGTAGCGATCCTCACTGGCCCTAGTACCCGGGGTGTTGGATGGCTATGGTGTGTGGTAGCGATCCTCACTGGCCCTAGTACCCGGGGTGTTGGATGGCTATGGTGTGTGGTAGCGATCCTCACTGGTCCTAGTACCCGGGGTGTTGGATGGCTATGGTGTGTGGTAGCGATCCTCACTGGCCCTAGTACCCAGGGTGTTGGATGGCTATGGTATGTCTTGCTTGTCACCGTGCTTGTGGCATCAAAATCCAATAGTTTTCAATATCTAGTAATGTCGTTGTACACCTGTGTTCCCCACGTCAATTGGGAACTAAGACTTTACCCCTGACCTGATCATGTTCAATATCAATCAGTGTAACAGAAATACATTTTAAAACTCAATTTCAGATGTCATTTGAAGACACGAGGAAATTGTGATTATATTTGCTACTTTAATGCGACGAGATGTTCAGTTTATCCATCGTTCAAATGTCAGACCAACGATTTTTTACATGCGTGTCTTAGCCGACTGGAAGAAGTCCCGTTATGCCAACATTTCTCGGTCGGTTCTTCTGTCCGGAAGGCCAGAATAAAAGGTAGTTAGTCGGGATGTGTCCTTCCGGTTTATTAGGTTGTATATTTTGGGTGGTTATCCCGATGTACTTCATCTTCGTTATAACCATGACCTTGATCTTAACTTTCGCCTTGACCTTGACCTTCAGGTGGTGTTCCGAGTCCTGCCGCCGTATATAGAGATCGAGGATCCTTACAGCCAGGAAGTCCAGGATCTGCTCAAGATGACCAACCTCAGGGTGAACTTCACCAAGCTCCATACGCTCGGTACGTCACGTCGTTCCAGCATAGTTCTTTTTCCACAAAATTCTACGGACTTTATTCAACGATGGCGATCTGTTTTATTAATTGTAAGTTGGGGAAGGGAAAGGGGATGGTCATTACAAGCGGCCTTCCCGTTGAATACGCTCGATAACAGTGGCGCCGTGAACAGTGTAAGTTGATCCTTCGTTATTTGCCGCGTTCAGGTGACACGTTGCTGGACAACCGTGACGTCATCAAGGAGAAGTATTACTACGCGCTGTACGACATGGTGGTGAGGGGTAGCTGCTCGTGCTACGGCCACGCCTCCCGTTGCGTGCCCCTGCCGGGACAGCCCAACAACCCCAACATGGTAGGTGTCTCAATGACCCCCGTCTCCGCATCTTTCTGAACCACATCCCTTTACCCATTTCATTTCCCTCCCGTTACAGCCTTCTTGTTGGTGGCAAAGCCCCTCCCCCCACCCCCCTTTTTTGATTTGATTTGAGAGAGGAAATATTCTTCTTACTCAGGTCCTTATCGTGAGTCGCAACAATATTAGCAAGATATAGCCTCTCGTTTGATCTAAAAACTATCGAAGGTTTCAGTCATTGTGAAGCCCCGTAATGCCCTACTCTTGTTCAAATTAGAAGGTCCCCGGCTTTATAAAGACTAGTAGGGTCCATTCTTGGTCAAACTAGAAGGCTCCATTCTTGCTTAAGCTGGAAGCCCCACTCGTGGTAAGGACGAAAGCCTTGGTGAAGACGAGGCGTTGGTAAAGGCTCCGGTTCCTGTTCCGGTCTTCACGAAATCTTTCGCCTCTGTGAATCATAAACTTCTTTATTTTTACTTTTATTAGAAAGTGTAGTGTGCATGCATTGACTTGCTTTGTCATAGCTGCTCATCATTATTGCAATCCTATATAATGGATTAAAGCATTACATGATGAACACTATGGGCTCTTCGAAAGCCATGTGTAGTTGAAGGAAACTGAATAATGCTTATTGTAGTTATAAATACAAGCAAACCTGTGTATAGCAACCGCTTGTTGGACCCTTCAAAATACGTTCGCCAAGTTATTGTGGTTTATGTGCAAAATTAATTAATTTTATGGTAATTTCTTTGAGGCAACAACGGCGGTTGCTATATTATAAACAGTCGCAGTGACTGGAGCGGGTTTTACTGCTGTGTACAAAGTGTTCCCATCTCGGCTGTACATTGTATTTAATCGCGCCAAGCGTATGCTATGATAATCAACTATTTATTTTTTCCGGTAGCCTAGTCCTCTAGGGTTTTCTTGGCTCCTATTTTGCATTTATCATCATGTTTACGCTCACAGCCGAGACGATCTAGCGACGAAAAAACACCTGATAAGATTATCTCCAAGCGTCCCATTGCTCACGTGCAGTTTTGATACAAGACGTGTGAAGGGTCGCTGCGAAGGCCTCTGTATAGCTTTCTCTTGTGTCTCTCACAGGTTTTTTTTTGGTGGGGGGTGGCTTGGGAGGGGGGGGGGTATGGCTGGGAAGCATTCACGGTCTTCATGCCCGTTCAGCCTGGCAGAAAATATGAGAGCAGAAACCAAGGCAGGCTGTGGAAGTGGGCCATTACCATTACGTTAGGGTCGAGGGGGCGGGGCGGGGGTGGTAAGGAGTAAGGTAAGGGGTCCGGGCGAGGGGTGGGGGGCACCTGCTGTTTGCCGGCCACGGATGGATACCAAGGGATGGTAATAAGAATGGAGTAAGCAGAGGGAGGTAGGGGGTGGGTGGTGATGGGTGATTCCGGTCGCCCCCCCCCCCCCCCCCCCGGGGTATGCGTAGGTGTGTGTGTGTTGTATGGGGGCGGGGGTGGGGGTGGCGGGCAGCCGTCTCCTGTCGGTGCAGGTGGAGTCGGTGTGGGAGAGATCGGGGTTAAGGTCCTGCGGGAAGACTACGCCGACTTGGGCTTATTGAGGGGATGCGGCATGTTGCGGCTTCAGGGGGTAGTCGGCAATGGTGTCAGAAGTAAAACCAGATGCCGGCCAAGGCAACGTGGCGTGGGCTTGGAGCTCGGGGGAAGGCGGTGTTAACAGATTGCGTGAGCCTCCTCCAAAGGCGGTGGCTTACATGGCCTCGATGGGAAACCAGTTCGGCATGTCTTGTCCTCGCAATAGGCGGCTGCCAAATCGGCGCTGAAGAAACCTTGGAAATAGGCAACCTTTTATGCTATCAAAGTTTCGTTTGGGATTCATGATAGCCAATGAGAACGGGACAATCTCGGCACAGCTAGGTGGCGCTTTGATTGATGTCACTAACATCCGCGACAGGCGCTGGCGATGATAAGTCATGAAGTAACTTTGAGCCCGCGTGGGGGTTGTGGGTTGAGTTCGGGAGGGGGGGGGGGGCGGGAGGGGCAGGGTGGCGTATGACACTGACGGCGACACGAGGCGAACAAGTGTCGTATACGTCATTGTTGACTACGACACTGTGTCAAGTGTCACGCCAGTGTGACATTGACGACGGTGATGTGGCGCTTCGCTCTCTTCGGTATTTAGTAGCTGTTGACCTTTTGACCTCTATGTAATAGATAAAATTCCTCCAAAAAGGGGGCAAAAGAAACACGTAAACGAGAAGAGTGCAGACAGAGGGCGCTTTCTGTTGACCACGTGACAAGGCCTCGATCGAGGTATCTAATCTTTTGTCAATATTGTCGGACAGGACTTTACAAACAGTCGCGTCGTAAAGCGTGCCTCTCTCGTCGTGGATGTGAGGTCCATGAACTACAGTTGGAAGGTTAGGTAACAGAACCGTCAGTCTCAAACGTCGACCGATTGTCGTATTTGTCGACGGCTAAGTTACATAACGGCAAGCGGTAAATTGACATGTATTCGAAGTTGGTTCCTTAATTCTACCCCCCCCCCTCCCACCCTCACCCCCCACCTACTCCTACCCCACCCCGGCCCTTCCACGTGTCATGTACACATACTATATATACGTCACTAACTGACGTAAGGCGCTAATACCATGATACCTAAGTGATATACCTTGGGGAGGAATAGGGGGGAGGGGCCCGAACAGGGCGCAAAAGTCTTATAATAGTAGAGGATGTGGTAGCAAAACTTAGATTAGTGGATTGATTTTTTACCGCAGGTTTTCCAAGCGTCAGGTGAACCAGGTTCAGTTATATGGGGCCGCAGCCAGGATATATACTCCAACCAGGTGAATGTGGCCTTCCGGTCGGGGGGGTGGGGGGGGGGGCATAGGCGTCGCTGTGGCGGTTACCATGGGTGGAACCCTTGGCGCAAACTCCCGCCCCAAGGCACCGCTTGTACATTTCAAAGATGTTCACTGGTGGCGCCTCCAGCGGCTTGCGGCGGAACTACTTAGGCTGCTACCCGGTTCGCTTTCCCTCTCCGCCGTGCAACACTTAATGTGTCAGTGGCAGACAATGTAGAAGAGGAATAAAAAGAAAAGAAAAAATAAGACTCCGTGCTGTAGTGCTCTGGATTTTTTCTGTGTGTAGTTAAAAGAACTAAAAGAAGGATGTTCAGTCAGTGCGTTGTGTTCGAGATAGGATGAGGGTTCCCGGCTTCTAACAAGGTACATAGGGCCCCTACTGTCTCATAGTCTCATATGCAACCAGTGGGCTTCTCAATATGAACAGTATATTTTAGGTCGCTTAATATAAATACACTACGTACCTCAGGGTGCTAACGCACTGCCATATGCCACGTCACTCTTGTCTGCGACATGCCACCAAATTATATGCTACAAGCGCGGATTTTCTATACGTGCGCGATAGCTTGACTTAATTCACACACATTGGAACCTGGCTGGTATGAAGAGATTTTAATGGTGGAAAAATGGGTGTGTAGTGTATTAGAACATAAGCTTATCATCATCAATATCTCACTTTCTAAAATGTAGCCTATTTGTCCTAATGTTTTATTAATGGAGCCACTATTTCCGCCGAAACTCTAGAGTTTTCGCGCTGAGGCGAGATTTGCATCCCCCCCCCCCCCCGGCCTACCCCCAGTTCACGCCGTCCACCCCCACCTGGGGTGTGTGAACTCCCACTTGTCGCTTTAGCGCGAGCCCTGATAACTGAGGGCGGCACGTTTATGGTCGTTGAAAAAGCCACATTTATTGGAGTACACCCCTTTTCCAAGGGGATTAAAAGTAAGCCGACCCGCTGCACACTTAATGACGACCACTTGACAGCATGTTGTGGCCTGCCTCTCGGCTCTCCCCGGGGTCCAACCGAGCAAGTTCAAAGGGGATTTCGCAGGGTTTTTTTTCTGGGTTAGTGGTGGATTTATTACTTACGTGTTACTTTTATGACATCGTCCCCTCTAAAGTATTCCACGCTAAGATTTGAGGATTGCAGCCTTATTGGTTTCCGATATCAACGTGTAAAATTGTTTGAAACTTTAACTGTGATAACGTTATAACAATGCTTTTCCAAACTCCAACTTGACCAATGCCAACATTACCAACCCAAGGTAGTATTGTTCTAAATAAAGATGAGGGGAACCTTCCTAGCTCAGTTGGTAGCAGGCTGGGGTGTTGTAGATCTACAGGTCGTGGGTTCGCGCCTGGGCAGCTGCATCTGGGGTATATTTCAGCCAACTCGTGTACCGGGAGATTCCTCAGCCTTCATATGCACAAACAGGGTCCGAAACACCAACATGTCTAAACATGTCTAAACATGTCTAAATATGTCTAAAGCTTTAGATGCCGTTAAAAGAGAAATGTGCGACAAATTAATTGTATTTGCCCCCTTGTATTTTATCATTTTCACTCTAAGCGTAAATTATCCAATTTGAACCACGATATTTCCCCGATATAGACCCATCACAAGTGCACGGTGCCTAATCTGGCCTGGATGGATGGTACGGGCCGGAGTCAGTTTCAGATTTGCGGTCTATAAAAAGAAACTGCTCTGCATGACGTAGTTTTCCGCCAGGCTTTGGCGGTGGGTCGTTCGGTCGCCGATGTGTTGACCCGGTGATGATACCACTGGATGGGAGGGATAGCGGCGGTGGCTGGCTGGTGTGTCTCTCTCTAAATGTGGCTTCCAGCCTTTGCGGTTTTTGCGGTCACGGCTCCCCCCAGTGGTGATCGTCTGTCTCGGTGCGGCGGGCGGGCGGGCGGCCTGCATCTGACGAGTGCTGCCCCCTGGTGGTGCCGTGCCTCGCGCCCGGACTCTCCGGGCTGAGTCAGGCGCTAGGAATGTCGGGAAGGAAACCGGAGGGAAATGCATGTTTACTGCCCGGACGGACGGGCGGGGGGGGGGGGAGGACACCGACCCAAATATATCGTGCGTGGGTTTGTGAGTGGTGCAGCGGTTTGATGAACAGAAAAAGGGGAAGGATGGATAGCTTAATCGTGGACTGGTGGACCTGGGGAGTGGTAGTAAGGGGTAAGGGGCAGGGGTGTCAAGACACATTATGGGGTACAATAACTGCAGCCCCCCCCCCCCCTTCCACACATCCCCTTGCGGCGTTTTACATTGGTGTTACAAACTGAAGGCTTTCCTCCCGTGGAGACGTGAAAAACTACTTGTGACAGGTTCTGTAATCAAGTCGCCCCCTGTGCCTTACGATCTGGAACTTGCATGGATACCCGCTGAACCTCACCTCACTGAACGCCGTGACATATCCCGGTCCTCTGCCATTACCCCTGGAACACCCGACCCTGCCTCTTCCACTACCGCCACTGTGACCAACGTTAAGCATCATTTGGAACCTAACCCTGATCCTCACCCCTGATACTCACCCTTGTCCTGACCCTTGCCCTCATCTTTACCCTCATCGTCAACCTCTCACCCCACCCTCACCCCAATTTCACCAACCGGTCTCACCTGACCATCACCCTCGCCCCCTCTCTCCCTCACCGGTCTCTCTGTCCTCTTCTTTACCCTCCCCCTCCCCTACCCCTCCCCCTCCCCTACCTCTCCCCCTCCCCCTCCACTCCCTCCCCCCCCCGGTGACTGGCAGATCCTGATGGGGGCACAATCCCTGTCCTGTCCTGTTGGTCTCCAGGCGCAGGGGCGCAGATCCTTCCCCCGCGTCCCCCGGATGGGATATCTGGCCTCGGGACACTCCCGGGATACGTGCCTCTCACCCTGGATCGCCGGGATCGCTGGCTGCGGGACAGTGGCCGTCATTGTCTGCAGGGGGTGGGCGAGATGATACCCCCGGGGGTAGGGGCCGCTCGGTGCTGGCGTGGAATAGCTGAAGACGTGTAACGAATATCTAACACCTCCGTTATGATGAGTTAGGCTCGTATTACGCATTACCTTGACCTTAACGTGACCTCCAACCTGATTCCACCCCAATGGGACATAGCGTGAGTTTCTCGGTGCCACAGCGACACCGTTACAACGTATCTAACAAATACCCCACATATTGCGTTGTCATCGCTACTTCTAATGTTGCCATGGTTACACCGCCGATGCATCTTGTCAGCTAAAATATATTGACAGTATTGATAATTACAAATAACAAATAAAATTACGAATAACTTCTTTTCAAGAGTTGAGACATTAGTTAGATGATCATGCTCGCAGTTAGAGAAGTAGGAGGGAGGGGGTTGTAGGATGATTGCTTGGGTTTAGTAGGACGCTTTAACCTGCAGGTCGTATCGCGACAATGAGAAAGTAGATAGGAGCCATGTCGTACTCTTTGCGATGGGGGCTGTGGAAGGATGTGGGAGACCCGATGCGCTGCAGACCTGTAGATCATATCGCGACAATGATAAGGGCTAAGGTAGAGAGGAGCCATGTCCTACTCTTTACGAGGCGGATTGTGGGAGACCCGATGCGGGCTCCAGAGAGCCGAATTAAAATCCGTATTATTCTGACTGCTTGGTTGCCCATGGTGACGGATCCCCCCACTTGGGGTCAGGACCCTAGCCGGTGAGGGTGAATGAAGTCGGGGTGGGTGGTGAGGGAAGGATGGGGCCAAGCCCCGCATAGGATGGCCTTAGATTGCCCCGAACACCTCTTCTTCTACCCCCCCCCCCCCTCCACTCAAACGTTCCCCTAGCCCGCCTGCCCCACCACCTAACGGGTCAGGTTATAAACAAATGACCACGTGTTGGAGACTGACCCCTCCCCCTTCCCCGCCCTTCCCCGTGTTGGCCGCCTGTGTACAGCCGTCGGACTGTCCAGACCTTGTTTATTATACCGCTCCAGAACAAATTTGAGGGTCATATGCCTTGGGCTGTGCGTTTTAAGCAGGACGAGGAGGCGGTGGGCTGGAGGCGGGGGGGGGGGGGAGGCGCAGATGCTTAGTACTGGACACAACGTCTGGTTTACCTTGGCTGGATTCCTCGGGATTGAGAGTGGAAGGGAGGGAATGTGGGTGGGTCGCGGGGGAAGGGTACTGAGGGAAGGAAAGGTGGGTGGGTCGCGGGAGAAGGAACTGGGGAAGCGAGACCAACCTGCCCCCCCCCACCACCCACCCTTTCTCTCTCTCTCTCCACACACACACATACATACCCACAGCTAGGGTGTGGTGGGCTGCGGTGCTAACCATGGTAAAGGGGTATTCAGCGAACGCCCGGAGCGAGCGCCTCAGTCCCCAGCCCTGAAAGCGACCAGATGCCATGCGAAATGTAAACCGCCAGAAACTGACCACCGCTGTAAAGATACAACCCCCCAGTGGGAAATAAACAAATCTCGGCAAGAACTGAAGGATATCTCTTTATGCTCCCTTGTTCTTCGATTGACGGGCCATTGGGCCGCGCTCTGTGTCTCTCACCAGCCTGAGTCTGAGAACAGTGCACTGAACTCTTGGTCCCTTTACCCAGTAACGTGTTTTGCACTTTTGCTGACAAACTAGATATCCAGGCCGAATGTGAAGTTCCATTTGTGACAATGTTTTTTGTTTATTTCAGAAATTCTCCTTGCATATATATTATTGCAGTAATAACCTTTAAATTTAAATGTTTTTGTCCTGCCGTACTGCTGACAAAGAAGGTTAATATATACTGCTGCTGGTTTTGCAGTAAGCTCTCTTATATATATAGCAAGGCACTTCAATTGGATAATTTGACGCTGTACTCGTTTATAAAGGTCTTTGGCTGCTATGTAAGACAAACTTCCGCTGCCCCTCTCTGGCGCCTCCTATACGACGAATTCTCTACTGATACAGGATTCCACGCACTTCTTATTTGTTTTCTCAGTGTAGCCATTGTAGTCGTAATGCTGTTATCAGCATGCATTCTTAGAATTATTCACTTGTAAGCTTGCCAGAAATATATATCTAGACATATATATTGCCCCCCCCCCCTCCTGAAATGGTAAGTGGTATATAGTCGAGATGGCATGGGAACTTGCACGTTATGGATGGAATTCCGTTCATTCGACGGAATTCCTGAACTCTGGGAACCCCTATTTTCGCCCAGCGTTCCCATTCTTAACCCTTTATTGTGTGTCGTTTGACTTTCAGGGAAATTATGAAAATGTCCAGGACCATATGGTAAAGTGCTTTGCTGCCTGGCTACTGCGCTATTGCTTGTTTTCTGGCTTGTATCATATATAGCCCGTCGTTAAAATCACTCGTCATTACTATTATTAAGTCATGTGCGTCATGTTACTCATTGCAGGTTATTAATGATGTTAAGTCAATGACTAATACACGAACTCACTTAACTTACTTTGGATGATCACACAACACTGCTTATTACTCTTATTATTTCTATCATATTAATATCTAATATAAGTAACTTAATTATTAATAATTTTATATATGATATGATCAGTGATGTAATTAAGTATTGCAAGCAAAAAAGCTCATGGGTTTGTGTCACTAAAATGATGATGTGATGTTGGATGCTGCTTATTGATTATGCCGGCGTTTAATGTACTGGGGAGGGCGGCCATGCTTTAACCAATTGTACGTTATTTCTTGTAACTTTCATGTCTGTGTTTGCTTGCCATCGCCAGCGTGGTGCTTCATATATATATGTCCATATAACTTGTCATTGAGATTGACACCAATGTTCGATGTTGTCTAAGTGTGCGCAGCGTCTCATGTGGATGTCCGTGACCTCTGTAATGACCTACGATGACGTGTGGCCGCGTGTGTACGCTCTGTGTACGAGTCAGTGTACGTGGTCACCGCTATGTCTGTATGCGTCTCCCCCGTGTCACGTGTCCGTGACGTCACCAGTAACGATCTATTTAACCATTTTGTTGCGCGGCTTATACGAATGAAAATTGCGACTTTTGGATAATACTATGTTAGCTGTTACATGTTTATATCGCATTTACTCTATGTGTTAATTTGTACTGAAATACTTCATGTTTTTATTTTCTCGAATGAGTTTCGTTGGTTTAGTTGCCAGTTTAATGCGTTTGGGTAAATTATGCGCTTCTCCGCTTTGGTTGTTTGGTTTTAACCGTCCATGCTTTGTAATCGGGGCAATTGAGATTTCTTGATAAAATGTTCAATTCCATGGTGATGGGGCTTTTATCTCTGGCTCTGGACTAAAAAATAGTGGTATAGCTCATTGAACCGACTGTCATGACGACCAGTCTTATTACTAATCGAGAGTGGCCAAATGTGATCTGTTTTGTTTATCATTGTCAAGAGACATAGCCAAGTTCACTTAAAAAAATGGCCTTAATTATCTCTCAAGAGCTGGAACCAGTAACAGTATTGAATTGCTTATGGATCGGGCAATTATATGACAAGTAGGGTTGGCAGGGCTCTTGCTTTTGGTATTTGACGTACGCCATTAAATCCATCTGCGTTAGCAATGGTCATCTAGTTCACAGACCAGTCTGAGCCTTAATTAGGCATGGGTCAGCCGAAGTCGTCAGATAATGTTGTTATTATTTAAGTACGTAGGCCCATTTAGTTCATTTTATGTTATTATTTATTTTTCTTCTAATCACTTTATGTTACATGTTTAATAATTCGCTAAGCAGTTCGCTAACGATATCAATTCAAATGCATTATACTTCCTTTGAACTTTACGTTTGCTAAAACTTTACTCTTAACTCTTATAAAGTCGCTGCGTCCGGGAAAAGCGATTTCGTTTCATGCAGAGCGAATTTTGCGCGTTGCTGCGCATGCGTACCCGTATAAGACGCGCGATTTCACATGGAGCGCCACTTTGATCATATTTCACTAACGTTGAACGTGTGATTGCTGTTTAGGTGCATGGCAAGTGCGAGTGCACCCACAACACGAAAGGAATTAACTGCCAGGAATGCGACGATTTCTACAACGATCTGCCGTGGAAACCTGCTCAGGGTCGGGACGTCAACGCCTGCAAGAGTAAGCACTGTGAAATGTATACTGAAACATATATATAAACTTTTCTTTTAAAGAACATACCTGAAGCATGGCTATTTCATTGTGAAGATTAGATCTAATAGTGTAACTAATAAGGTGAATTGGACGTCGGCAAAAGTATAAAGCCACTATGTGTTCATACGACAATCGTTTGCTATGGTGCTAACATGATAGTTATGATAGTTACAACCACGAAACAAATGTTGTAAAAATATTCGTATCAATACAAATTTACCTTAAAAAAATTAATTGCATTCTCGCTTAGTGCGGATCAATTTTCCACTGGGAGGCTTGCCATGCCCGCCTATGCTGGCATGCTGCGAAGGAGACTTACATGGATGTTTTGATACACATACTATGGAAACATGGGAGGCGCTTGCTTTGACGACTGTTCTGGCTTGTCAATTTTGAACAGAATGCGAGTGTAACAACCACGCCGGCCGCTGTCACTTCGACCCCGCCGTGTACGAGCTGACTGGCCGGGTGAGCGGAGGGCTCTGTGACGACTGCCAACACAACACCACAGGTCGCAACTGCGAGGAGTGCAAGCCCTTCTTCTACCAGGACCCCAGCCGGCCCATCAACGACCCCTACGTGTGCCGCCGTGAGTCTCCCCCCCCCCCCCCACCTCAACTACATACATACATACTCCCTTGATGACCGACACCTCCGCCCCCAACTGTCAACCAGGAACGCAAACAAACACACACATACACCGTCCTCGGATGCATTCCCGCCTTTGTGACGTCATGTCGTCTGCTTGCACGCGCGCGCGCGGGACGTGTCACCGGTCACCAGCTGTGACGTTAATGGCAAATTATGGTCTTTTTGACCTTATCGATATAAAAGGTGACATAGTTTGTTCCAAATTTGACCTTCATTATTACGTTTTTGGTAATTATGACGACAACAAATCCTCGGAAATGGGCGATACTGAACTATTGCTCTGTTTATTTATGTTCGCGCCACCGCTGTCGTCTGCAGACGGCATAGACAATCTCAAGGAGGGATTCCCTGGGGGAAACAAGTCTCTAATTATTATTATGCATGTAGTCCGTTGTTAGTTTTATTTGTATAACTGAGGTAGTGGTCTATTTATCCGACACTGGAGTTACTGGAGTAACGTTTTGTTTTGCATTTTTTATTCTATATGACCTAATTTTCATTAGAAGTTTTCCGGTATTAATGAATTTCTATTTGCACAAGTGTTCTTCACTTAATTTGGACCTTTGGTATTCCGGTGCAGCGTTTACTTCGCATGTAGGACATGTTTATTTTATTGACTCGATATAGAGAGGGTTTCTTAGTTATATTTCCTGTGTATCACCTCGTTCGGCGCGTAGACATAGGCAGTAGTATGCATTGGATCTGTTCCATATTTGCATCTTATTACGTCTCCATAAGGGCGTGCTTTATACTACGTGTCATTTCTTGTTTGGAGTATTTCATATTATATTCTACATATTTTCATTCATGGCGATTCGCTAGCATTTCCGGTATAGATTTGTTTTTTCAAATATTGTCTTTTTTCCATTTGGGTGGACTTTATAGCTAAATTTTCCCCTTTTTCTTTGGAGACTGAACTATATATTTTCATATATTTATATCCCTTGAAACACGTATAACTATTACACGGCCCCTGTACCGCGGCGCAGGCCTCTGGCATCTCGCGTACGGAGTGCCCGGATGTGTGGGTCTCACTCCCCCAGTGACGCACCACCACCGCCAGGGGGCGGGCCGTTTCTGAGTCGTGGTTGTGGCGGGCGACGAAGATGTCCTCTATCCATTTATCTCTCTATCTATCTGTCTGTCTATCTTCCACGTGTTTCTCAATCTGTGTGGTGTGTAAGCACTGTCGGGGTTATTCCGTCAGCATGCGACTGCGACCCGGTCGGCTCAGAGCATGGCGGAGAGTGCGAGAGCCGCACCGACCCACGTAATGACCTGGTGGCGGGCCGCTGTATCTGTAAGCGCTTCGTCGAGGGGCGCCGCTGCGACGTCTGCCGCAATGGATTCTGGAACCTCCGCCCAGACGACCCCAGCGGCTGCGAGAGTAAGTCACGTCGATGGCTGGGACCCCGGCCAGCGTTACTCTCAAACCCACAAAATCCCACCAAGATTCCCTAACAGGAGGATGACCTTCAACAATACGATTACTTTTTTTTACAATAATTCAGAAAACTCTATTAAATTACATTATAGTAATAATTCATAATTGGGGACACGTGTAATGATACAGCTTTTATAGATAAGGATGCATGAAGGGTGGTTATTGTTTGTGAAATTACGATTACGACTTAAGTTATTATTGTCATTGCACGCAGATGGGTATTGGTATGCTGATTAGAGTTTAACATGTGTGCGGTTAAAGAACTGGTGAGGGGTCGGCTATGTCATGACAACCTGATGAACCTGGTGAAACTGATTCAACCGTGGCTAATTGATGTTACCACATGGTTACGCAATGCCCACTGTACTATTTTACATCTAGTGATTGAGAGATTCCTTCCTACTTGTGTCTACGTAGAAGGCTATTTCAGAAGTCGAATAGATCGCTTAATTTCCTTCCTGAACTTAGTCATTGAAAACTTGACGTTTCTTTACTAATGTAGTTATTTTGACCTCAGAATAGCGCCTTCAATAGTTTTTCTTATATTGTTAGGCAATATATGTGCCTGACATTGATGCATTTGTTTCACAGGCGGAAGCGTAAGTTGTCGACTTAAATTTTAAATTTGAATGACGATCCAACGAGAGTAAAACTTTAGCAAATGTATTTATATGTCTTAACAGCACTTGATGTTTTATATCTGTTGTCACTGAGAAAAGCACAAGTAATCTCTCGATTAGTCTGCTAATAATATCTGAAGTCTGCTCTTGGAAGCACGCGGTGACATGGTGATGTAACTTCCGTCCGCAGGCTGCTCCTGTAACCTCATGGGTACCATTGGCAACTACGGCTGTGACAAGAGGACTGGAGAATGTCGGTGTAAACGCTACGTCACCGGCAGGAACTGTGATCAGTGCTTCGTAAGTACAGCAGCCTAGGGTCAGCCGGTGCATCCGCCAGATGGCTTTACTCACGGTGTAACACCTTTACGTCGTTATTTTTTTCGTGAGGGTTGGGGCCGTGTGTAGGCGAGGTAAAAATGTGTTATTTGTAATGTGCGAACCCCCGGGATAGGCTACCTTCCGGTTACTAATGGTAGCAGCGTGAATTATGATTCGTTGCGGGAATGGTTTTATGAAATTTCGTATTTATGAAATAGTCAAATATCGGGATAGGCGTTATTTGGTTGTGATATAATAAAGTAAGTAATTGGGTAAATGCCTAGGTAGCTCACCAAAGCAGTTGTGATTGTTAGCTTTTACCGAGCAGTATTGGAAAATGTTCTATGGTGGTGGCTAGTTTTATGTGCGGGTTGACTTTTCTGTGGTAGGTTTATACAAGTAAAGTCCCCCTGAGTGCCTTTTGTTAGCAGCTGTCATAATTAGGACTGCGTCCGGCCTCAGCCTTGCCGGGATTGAGATAAGGAATTTAATGGTCTCTGGAACCACGATATCAAAGGTTAAAAACTACCGGATTGGATCAGATTCCTGGCGGAAACCGGATACACCTCTTCAGCTCGGTGCGCGGCGTGGTCGATACAGGGGAGGAGGCGGGGGGGGGGGGGGGGGAGTGCTGTATCGTGAATCTGCAGATTTCCTGTCTTCCGCTTTTTGTTTTTGTTTCGGTATTTTAAGTATAAAGTCTACCACAAGAGATATTACAGGGGCCCCAAGACGCTTATTGATAGATGTGTTCTCGGTGTTTAGTCCTAGTCCTTTATGTAAATGTATGACGTGCCGAAGACGCCAATATATTCTGTTTAATATCATGACTCAAGTGAACAACTGAATGAGCACTTCGGATTGCCATGACTAACATATATGGCTTGTTGCTGACCACATATGTTTAGTGCACATGATGATTAGGTATTTCCCATTACTGCCTCAGTAAATATGTCAACAAACTATAAGCCTGTAGTAAATATTTGTCTATACCAAGGAATAAAGTATTTGCCTCGTGCTCACCGAATTAGTTTACTTATATTGTGGTTGTTCGTTGTCCAACAGGGATCAGTAACAGTGGTAACTAATTAATGGCGGGTTCCAGAGTCTAAAACGTGGTTGCGGTGGACGAAGTCTAAATCTGTTTCCCGTAGCCAATGACATGTGAACTGCAACTTTCCCTATCGTCCCAGAGAATCGGTGAAGCAATGTAGATATGATAGGGTGTTCGGATGTTCCTCTCGGGGTATCGGAGATATTTAGTAATTGGTTAAAACTGAACTCATTAAACGTGATAGTAAAGCAGTGATAGAGACACGCATGATTCTTTTGTGAAAAATTGTGCAAGGACAGTAAACTGCGCCCGTTTCTGCCGAGTATAACGCTTGTCTCTGCGGTAGAGGCCTCATAGGCTTTTGAGGCGGTATCGCGGCACAACCCCTCGCATCCCAACGCTATGTACTCGTGTATAATATTCACCACTTTAGTGGTGATTGGCGTCTATTTCACCGTCAAGAGAATGTCGGTTACCATAGAAACGGTTGCCAATAGCACCGTGTCGGATATTGCCGCCGCGGTAGCTGCCGGAATCGGAGGGAAGGCCTCGGCAGTCTTCGGACAGGGAGTGACGTTGTCGATGACCTCACTATGTGACAGTGTACCGTTTTTTGTCTTTTAATTTTATTTCAACGCTGTTATTATTAAATCTCATCAAAATAATCACGTAATATTGGCGTTCGTCCTTCGAGGAATGAATACGAGTGCCTGATCAATGCGTCCTGGTTTAATGTGCCTGGTTCTCCCTTCCGCAGCCTCAGCACTGGGGTCTGGGAGACGACGCCGAGGGCTGCAAGGCCTGTGACTGCGACGCCGGCGGCTCCCTCTCCAACGACTGCGACCAGAACACCGGCCAGTGCCAGTGCAAGCCCAACATCGTGGGTCGCCGCTGTGACCAGCCTGCCTCTGGGTTCTTCGTGCCCGGTCTGGACTACATGAAGTACGAGGGAGAGTTCGCCCAGGGCATCGGGGTGAGTAACGCTACCGGATCAGGAATCATATTGTGCATACATTATAGTGAATAATTATTACAGCTATATGTATTGATGTATCCGATATTGTTCAGCTCACTTCGAAACAGAGGCCACATATATATGGTGTCGTTAATGCTATGGTGAATGTGACATATATATTGTTCAACCTTTTACTGGCATGGCAAATTGGTGTCCTTTTCATGTATATAGCCACAAATATATGGAAAGTTACGTGCATGCTCTATTTGGTAGGTTTTTTTTACTCACTATATTCATATTTGATTATAGATTATGCGTTTTTGTTGACGTATGAGCTTGTGTTATGAAATACTTAATTGTGTAGATAGTAATATTTTCTTTATTAAATGTTCCTATTTTTTTTAGTGACATATTATTTGTTAAATATTCATATATTCCACCAAGTAGTCGTTATGAAATATTCATATTTATTCCATTAGCTATTCCTCGTTAAATGCATGTATTTACTATTTTGAAGTAATCCCATTAATTCAGTCCCATGTCCATACATCACACTCCTTTTGGTCCGTATCCAGAATACGCAGGTTGTGATCCGGGAGCCGTTGCCAGGACGCGCGATCACGTGGACGGGACCGGGATTCATGAGGGTGTCGGAGGGCAGCTCGCTCGAGTTCATCGTG
The DNA here is from genome assembly GCA_964019135.1 of Arenicola marina. NCBI lineage: Eukaryota > Metazoa > Annelida > Polychaeta > Arenicolidae > Arenicola > Arenicola marina. Next base: position 27,469,283 of record OZ025248.1, on the reverse strand, counting down.
GACGACGTGCCTTACTCCATGGAGTACGACATTCTCATCCGATACGAGCCCCAGGTCAGTCTCTGGGACCCATGTGGAGGTCACGTGGTTTGCCATGTATCCTGTCTCGCGGAAGTGTTTTGATGTCAAAGTTATGTGGAGAGAGGGTCGTTTTTTTAATTGCGTATTTTTTGTAAAATTTGTTTTATGGTGACATATAAACGAAACGCTTTCACGTTGTGAGAGATCTATACTATGTGAGATAAATGTCATTATTCGTTATATGCACCTAAGTAGTGCATCTTAAAAAGGTACGATTATGCGTATTAATATTGAATGGATGGGGAGAATAAGTCTTAACCATAACAGAATAATAGTAAAATGTTGGTTGGAGGATCTCGCCCGAAAGTGTTGACTATATTGCTATACATGTATCTGTCAGCATAATCTGTCAAATAATAACAATTGTATATTTTAACCGATAGTTGTGTTAGAGACAACCTAACATTTGGTTTTGTTGCAGATGTCTGAGCGTTGGGAGGACGTCCGAGTGACTATTGTGAGGCCCACTGCTGTCAGTCAGCAGGGACCCTGCGCCAACACCATCCCCCAGGACGACCTCAAGGCCTTCACCCTCCCCTCAGGTAGGTACACCCTCCCCCATCGCCCTCCCTGGTCGCCCTGTTGTGGCCCCTCTCACTGTCAGAGCGACCCTCCTTACGGGCGCCACCTACAACACACTACCATGTCTACCAAGTCGCTTTTCTGATTAGTCAGTGACGAAATGTCGCAGATGTAACTGATGTTGATTGATTATATAAAACTAAATACTATTTCTACCGTCCTGTTTTATGCGAAACTAAATACTATTCCTACCGTACTGTTTTTATATGAAACTAAACATTATTCGTACGGTCCTGTTTTTATATGAAACTAAATACTATTCCTACCGTCCCGTTTTACAACGAAACTAAATACCTTCCTTACCGTCCTTTTATACTAAACTAAATTATTGCCCTTACACAGTTATTGTGTGCTAACTGACAAGGAAGACCATAAGGTCTGCGGATTAACTTTCTGTACAAGTACTCCCATCATCGGACAAAACGTAATGTCGTATAAACGAAGAACCTCGTGTGAGCGATAATTGCCAACCTATAATCCTAAACACTCTCTACCCTGTTAGGTCGTATTCAGTGTTTATCAACACAAACCTTTTGTCCATTGAATAATTGTCGGTCGAGTGACGTGTGTGTTTTGCTGAGTTTGGTAGTAAGAAATGTACGCTTAGCGTATATGGTGTGTAAATGTGACACTCCCAGGGATTCAGCGTGGTGTGTGTGCAGCTTGTCATAAGCAGTGTGACTTTACCCAAGATACTTGGAGTGCCACGGTATATAATCAGTTCTGCGGCGGATAGTTACATTATGTAGAGAATCCCGCGCGGGGTCCCCGCCGTGGTGCCCAATGTAATGTTTTATATACCCCATATAATCGCTTATCCCTGTACTCCCCAACCCCATACTCAGGACACACTGTGAACTATAAGACACCAATATCTGCATCTCAGAAATATTTACGAAGGAGACTATTTATCATTGGCGTATAGTCTGTTCTCAATGTGTGTCTTGTTATAAATTTTTTCGTCCATTTTGTGTTTTATGTATATATATATATGAATGTTTATATATAGAGTTCGCCTGCCTGTTCATCCACCCTCCCCCCCCCCCTCCCCTCCTCTCCTCACTGAAGGGTTTGGGAGGGGAGGGAGGTTGGAGGCAGATAGCGACTCTATCCCATGTGATGTGCCCTCTACACCCTCCTGGCACCAGCACTAGGTGTCATGCCATTGTTTTGTTTTGACAAATGACCCCTTTCATTTCTTCCTCGCACGATTACCTCCTCCTCTCTCCTCTTTCCAACATACCACTGACTGCTTGTGAATTGTTTGACCTTTGAAGTTGCATGTTCGTAAACTGGCTGAACATTTTACGATTTGGCCATGCATGGGGAGAGAAGATATTGAAGTGCATTGGAGATACGAAATGGGATTTAATTAATAGCGATAATAACGAATGGTGGTTAAGTGCCAAAACGTTTTTTTAAAATGCAACTATCAATTCAGATGCATTTGAACGTAAGCTTACGTGTTTAAAACGTGTTGCAACATTAAAGGTGTCTTTCCTATGGTATATATATTAACATAATTCTCCATCCATTGAAATTAGCGCCTCGCTTTAGGTTGAATAATTATTTTTGTTTATTACCACTCATTATTGCTATTTTCTTAGTGCTTAACTATTAGAACGCTTTTTTCTTGCTGGTCCCAAAGCCGTCTGGTATTTACCTGCTGCTACTCTAGGCTTCAAGGTCGTTGCTTGGCGTGGGTGAGGGTCACCTTGGGGGACTACGTGGCAACCTGCACGTGCTCAGTATGTAGCACCTTAAAGGGACAGAATAGACATGATGAACTCATCCTCCTGCGGCAGGCCTGATTGTGTGGACAAGCAAGAAAATGGGATGTGGAATAGCTACTCCTCTTTTGATCGTTTTGGGCGTAAAGCCAACCAATTCATTTTACTGGAAGGTGTGTTGTGCTGGAAGCACTTGATACAATTTCTGCTTGGGTCCATGTTTTGCCAGTAAAGTAATTCGATTTGGTGGGGGTTTGGAACTATGTGTAGGTGAGATCCTGTATTTCCCCCTGGGTGAGCCCTGCCACGCCGGTACTGATGCTGTCTGTGTCACTGAGCCACTGGGACGGGCTTAGGGAGTGGGTGAGGAAGGGGACGAGGTTATTGCTCAAGATATCTGGTATTTATTGAGAAATAATTTTGTCATGGGGAGTTACTGGGGGGAAGGGATGATTAATTGAACGCTAACATTCATAAATCGGAATTGATCAACTGTCACTGAACGTGTGAGGAAGTGAGTGTCACGTGATTCTATCCACCAAGTGATGCTTGTCACTAATACGTCACCAGCTAACGTCCCAGTGGCTCGTGTTCCATGTGTCTGCTCTCTTCTGACGTAATCATGTGACGTACGTTGCGTGTTGTCGCTGTCATGTGTCAGTCGTGCGTCGGACTCGTTCGGCCGACGTCGACGCTAATCGCCCGGGTGAGGAGGCAAACGAGGCACTGCTGCCCTCTAGCGGGGAGGAGCCGCCCGCCGCCGACGAAGGGCTGCTACCCCCCTCCGACCCCGACAGCTCCTGGGATACGGTGTATGATTACCAAGGATCCCCTGTACTTAGCGGCACCCCAGACTGGGCAGGTACTAACGTGAACACCCCTAGTGAACACCAACCAGCGCCAGCACCCTCACCTTCAATCCACGCCACCCGCGCCACCTCTCATACCCCCTGCACTGTAGTGCCACCCACCACCAACGACACCAACACACACCCCTCGACGCCCCAATCACCACCAACGGCGCCACGACACACCCCTCCTCCCCTCGCCGCCCCAATCACCACCAACGCGTTATCCAATAGCTATGCCCGTAGCCCCCGCGCGAGACACGCTGTCGCCAGCGCGCCGTCTACCCGCATCTCCCTTCACCACATATCAAGCCTCGTCTATAGGTTGCGTTCCCCTCGCCTCGCCCCCATTCCCCAAAAAGGGTGATTTATTCCAGAATTGTGGTGGGACAAGACTCTTCTGGATCGGGTTTGGGCGTTGTGTTGTGCCGCTTTGGCTGTATTTGGTGCTTAACTTTCTGCGTAGTAGTTCTTCCCATAATTATGAATAATTACTGGAAAAAAGAACAATACAAGCCAACTACCATAAGAGAAAAACATTCCTGGCAATTACAATATTAACAACCGTGGGAAGAACTACTTTCGCTTTATTTGTTTACTGTTTTATGTTGACCGATGTTTTTGTTTTATGTTTGTTTTGGTCTATTTTGTGTTGAATCTCTTATGTTTTCGTAGGCTTAGCTATGGTCTAATCACGTTAGTGGCTTATGAAACACGCGCTTTGTGTTTCGCTGTCAAAATATATGTTGCAAGTAATATTGCTAGCTTTAATAATATTGCTTCGTTTTGATCCGGTTGTTAAGGCATTTATTTTCAACGTTACTTAGCTTTATTTTGTTGGCAGTTGTTAAAAGCTAGACTGCTTTATGACGCTTTTAATCTTTTGGGTGGTTGAATTTTGTCTGCGTGTTCAAGCCAGCTTCCATGATGGCATTACTCGTGTGATGTGCCTAACGCGCCAACATCGACACGTATTTTGACGCTTATTCAAAGGATCTTTTGCGCTTTTGTACCATGAGGCTGGTTTGAATGCTTGATTTATTGTTTCTATGCCTGGTGAACACCCCGTTTAGTCTGGCTTTATTCCTAAATTCATGTGCTATTATTGGCTTATTCTGGTCTCGCTTGCTCTTCTCGTGAGACCTACTTACAACAACCAGACCGGCGGTGTTGACAAGGCATATCGACGACGAAGGGAGCTGGGATGTGCTTGTCTATTACGCCTAACCACGTTAAGGTTTAGTTCCATGTTCAGTTCAATAACACGTGCCCCTCACCACCTCATCAACCCCGTGAGATGCCATTCGGCAGTCCACTCCCTCCACCTCCCCCCCCCCCCACCCCCCTCTCCCCGGGGGTGTAAGTCGTGCCCTACGTGTGTCTCTGGTCTTCCCGCCCTATAACGTGTGTCTGGTGTGGCGGTGTCGACCGACAGGTGGACGTTACTACGTGATCAGCCCCAGCGCCTGTCTCGAGACAGGGGTCAGCTACCGCATCCGCCTCGACTTCCAGCGTTACCGCAGCGACCGCCCTACCCCTGAGGCCAACGTCCTCGTCGACTCAGTAGGTGGCGCCTCTGTCGTGTCATGCGAGAGTGAAAAACCTTCTTGATTTATTTACTCGATTCGCCACCCGTATCTATTGCAAGCATGGAAAAACTTAGGACGATAGCTGTAGACACTCCCAGCAGTTAAATTGATGAAGTCTTCATAAAAATATTACGGACCAGATAACTTCCAATATCATATGTCCATCAAAAACCCAACATATATTCCTTGCCTACAATAATGAGATATAGGTTTTGTTGGCGGACTAGTGTCTGACTGTTCTGATGGTCGCCTTCAGATCGCCCTCATCCCCAGCACCTTCAGCATCCCAATCTTCCAAGGCAGCGGGCTGGCCGACCGCCGGAGACAGGAGTTCGAGTACTACCGATGCCAGGAGAGCCAGATGCCGGTTGTCAAAGAGGATGTCGCCGAGATCTGCAGATCCCTCACGTTCAGCGTGTCGTCTAGTCTCTACGACCGTGCCCTTGGTAATAATGACGCTTCTTGTTTGATGTGATTCTCTGTCAATACAATCGCGGTTTAGACTACATTTTTATGACTTTCTTCTGGCGTGGAATTTATCGCGAGATGTCGTGAAACATGAGCCGTCTATGATTTAAAGAACATTTCTGTCTCTATGGTTGTCCTTATGTCTGTTGATGCTCTTCCCCTGTGCAGAGTGTGGCTGCGACGCCACAGGCTCTCTCAACGGCTTGTGCAACGCCATTGGCGGAGACTGCCAGTGTAAGCAAAACGTCATTGGTCGGCGCTGCGACCAGTGTGCACCGGGCACCTTTGGCTTTGGACCGTCCGGCTGTCGGCGTAAGTGTGGATCGAAGAGCCAAGACCCCATTGGTCTGTCCGTACGACCTGGTTTATAGATTAGTGGATAGGAGTTGAAAAAAATTCATTAAGTCGTCAATAATTTAACGGCGCTTGTTTAACAACTATTTAGCAAGCCATGTTGATCATGTTGATTGTATGGGGCTCCACACAGATAATTGAGATGTCGATACGCATGGTATCTTTGAAAGGTGCGTAGATCTAACTGTAAGTGTGAAATGCAAATATTGAATAACAATAAGATGACGGAAAATTGGTTTAATACTTACCTATCGTGCTTGTCTGTATCTTTGTATCCTTGCAAGGGTGGAGCGGGTGGGGATGGGGGTGGAGCTGTCTGAGAACCAGTGAGGGGGGGAGGAGGGTGCTATTGCTCGCCAACCCCCCCTCCCATTCTTTGAATCCGCCACTGTTACCAATAACGCGTTACCATAGTAATCATCCTCCCGGCACTCCTACCTTGGTTGATGAAATATGTCTCTCCTTCCTAGCGTGTAACTGCAATGCCATCGGGTCCCGCGACAACTTCTGCATTCTTTGAATCCGCCACTGTTACCAATAACGCGTTACCATAGTAATCATCCTCCCGGCACTCCTACCTTGGTTGATGAAATATGTCTCTCCTTCCTAGCGTGTAACTGCAATGCCATCGGGTCCCGCGACAACTTCTGCGAGCCTAACAGCGGCCAGTGTATGTGCAACCCTAACGTGTTCGGCCGCCAGTGCGACCAGTGCCAGCGCGGCTTCTTCGGCTTCCCCAACTGCCGGGCCTGTCAGTGCAACGGCCGGGCCGACGAGTGTGACAACCTGAGCGGCCAGTGCCTGCAGTGCCGGGACAACACCGGCGGGTCGAACTGCGACAGGTCTGGAGAGGCATTATTGAATCTCTATTGGGATGAATGTTATCTGGGGATGTCAAAAAAAACCCAAAAACTATTAGTTACAGAGCATAATAAACGACAAAGGATTAATTACAGGACATACTGAATTAAAATGATTAGTTACAGGGCCTAATAAGCAAAAATGGATAAGTTACAGAGCATAATAATAAAAAAAAAAAGGAGTCACAGAGCATAATAAATTGAAATAAATTCGGTACTGAGCCAGGCTATCAGAAAGCCTGTCCAGCTCAACTAGATTTTAAACTTACTGGAATCTGGAAGGTTGTCAGCATCGAATACCATATTCGTGATTCTAAATATTTATTTGTATTAAGTTTCTTGGTTTTAGGACGTCGTGCTGTGAATGTTAGGTGTATAAGTGTGCAATGGATGATTTGATGCATTGGCAGACATTCATGTGCAAGTATAATACGGCACCTTCATTTTACATGTTGTTGACACGAGTTCCGCACAGGCGATAACCCGAAACCCGAATTTGTTTTCTTCGATCAGGTGTGCGGTTGGTTACTATGGCGATCCCCGTCCTGGCTCCACCATTGGTTGCCGCCAGTGCATGTGTCCCGGAGGAGAGGGGAGCGGCTTCCAGCACGGAGACACCTGTCGCCTGGACACCAGAACCAACCAGGTCACGTGCGACTGCAGGGAGGGATTTACCGGTAAGAGACGCCCTCCTCTTGTGACGTCACGTTTCGTGGAGGTCACACCCGGCCTTTATATTAATGACCCGGCTTAAATAAGTAAAAAAAAAAAAAAAAAAAATGTTTTGTTGGCCCAGTTTATTGTCTTTATGCTTCCATAATAGGACCTAAATCACCAATATTTTATGTAAAGCGTTTTTCTTTGATTTTGCGCTCATTCAAAAGAGAAATCCTGACATTAACATACTGTGATAAACCAGACCATAAAACGTCGCATCATAATATATATTTCGTTGTTCTGACCAAGAAAGAAGCAATGTGATATATTATATATACTAAAAACATTAAGACTGGATCTGGACTTTATGAATCCACCAGTACGACACCGGGCATTGTCAGAGCAGGATTAAACTACCCAGCTTTGAAATGACTTTATGTGATCTTACCCTGATTTTCTTACGACTTCCTTTCTTCGCTGACGTATTCTATTTTGTTGCTAGGCAACAGCTGCGACCGCTGCGCCGACAACTTCTATGGCAACCCCCTTGTGCCCGGCGGGACGTGCGAGCGGTGTAACTGTAACAACAACGTGGACCCTGACGCCACCGGTAACTGTGACGCCGACACGGGCGAGTGTCTTCGCTGCCAGTACAACTCCTACGGGTTCAACTGCGAATTCTGCCAGCCTGGTTACTATGGAGACGCCTCACGTCAGAACTGCCTCGGTGCGTATGAATGGTTACTTAAGTACTTAAGACAGTACTTAAGCGATCAGAAAGCGATGATTTATTCTGTAATCATGTATTTCCTTTTGTTAATGTATGTGTATAATATTTTATTGTCGTATACGAATATTGTTGGTTGTTCGCGTCATAACATGCTGAACTGGGGATGTGCCTTGTAATTATGACAATGTTTGATGTCACTGTCTTGAACCGTCCTATACATGAAAGTAAATCGGCCAATATGCTCATCTTCATGTCGCATGTGATCATAAAACCTTCATTTTGGAACCACGTACAAGTTTAGCACGATTTATTTTTACGTAAACGAGACTAAAGTAAACATGAACATTATTTTGTTCCATTTCACTCCCAGAATGCAACTGTAACATCCTGGGGACGGACCGGGGCGCCGGTCAGTGCGACTCGCGTAACGGGCAGTGCCCGTGTCTTCCCAACGTGGTCGGCCAGCAGTGCGACCGATGCGCCGCCAACTACTGGAAGATTGCCAGCGGTCTGGGCTGTGAGTCCTGTAGCTGCGACCCCGACGGCTCCCTCTCCAGCCAGTGTAACGAGGTGGGTGTTTTGTGGAGGTCGTAGTCGGTCCTATTGTCTGTCTGTGTAGATATTTTATTCTTCATAGTATGACTTCTTAGTACGTCAATTAAAAGTTCAATACACAATGGGTTCACTTTTCAACTAAAGTGCACTTTACTTCAATCCAAGACTTCCAGATGTATACGTGGCACATTTAATATTATTACGTACTGATTTCTGGCAATGATTTCCCGTGTTACCCCCATCCTCATCTAGTTTGACGGCCAGTGTCGCTGTAAGCCGGGCCGTGGAGGACGCGACTGCAGCCAGTGCCAGGACTTCTACTGGGGCAACCCCAACGTCCGCTGTTACCGTAAGTACTTAGCCTCCCTTCGATACCTTTGTAAACATTACATGATTTTGGAAAGTTGCTCCAGCCATTTGGGACTCAAATTCATAACGCATTTGTCTCATATTTCCCATGCGGTGGGTTAGTTTTGAACTTTGGTAGGGGTTAACGTCACTGCCACACTTATCGTATCGTATCTATATAATATCATATTTAAACTATTTGTTTAATATCTATATTTTCCCTGTCGCTGCAGCGTGTAACTGTAACACGGAGGGGTCAACCACGCAGCAGTGTGACCGCAGCACGGGGGTGTGTCCCTGCACGGAGGGGGTGGCCGGCCGCAACTGTGACCGCTGTGCACGCGGCACCACGGGCCAGCTGCCCTACTGCGTGCCCTGCGGCGAGTGCTTCGACAACTGGGACACCATCATCAAGGAACTGCACCGTACGTCATGGCTCACCCACTCACTGACTGAACCCTGAATCCTGAACCCCTCACTGAACAATGAACCCCTCACTGAACAATGAACCCTGAACCCGTTATCGAACCCAGTGAACCCCTCACTGAACCCTGAACCCCTCACTGAACCCAGTGAACCACTCTCTGAACCCAGTGAACCACTCAATGAACCCAGTGAACCCCTCACTGAACCAAGTGGACCCCAGACTGAACCCAGTGAACCCCTGACTGAACCCCTCACCCCTGACTGAACCCCTCACCTCGCAAAGAACCCCTCACTGCTCACAGAACCCCTCATCCCCTCCAATTGACAAGGGGAGGGTTTTTGTAGATTATCACATGTTGGGTTGAAGAGAATGATTACACAATAAGTGTGGTGAAAACGATATTTACACGGTTATGTACATGGTTATTTCTGTTGATCTATAATGTCCTGGGGCATTAGAAGGCTTACTATCTATGTGGTTTATGTGGGAATGTCGCTGGTGACCAATGAAATCTGACAATTTGAACAGTTTGAAGAAAAATAACAAGACATATTTAAGATATGACGTTAAACTAGTGTTCTCTCGTCGAAAGTGTTCTGGATTCCCGAACGTCGAACGGGTTCCACAGCCAGCCAATGTGTTGTGGTCCGGCGACTCCGATGCGATCCGGGGGGGTGACCTGTTCTGTCGTGGCCTGTTGTAGTCGAGACTGATCGGCTCATTCAGGAGGGCAGCGACATCAAGGTGGGCGGCGCCCCAGGGGCCTTCGACAAGGAGTTCAAGGATATGGAGGACAAGCTGGAGGAAGTCAAGCGCATCCTGTCCGGAACCAACGTCACCGAGGTCGATCTGGATCAGCTCAGGGAAAAGCTGGAAGTCATCAGGTAAGGGGCCTAGACCGGTGACGTCATCGAGTAAAGGGTCTGTATTCAGTGACGTTCGCCAGGTATCGCTGGTCTTTAAGCAGCATCGGTGGATCCGTTAAGTTGTGTGAGTAATACGTGAGCTAATCCTGCTTTTTTGGTAGCACGACCTGATTTGTTGCCATGGTAAAGATTCCGAGACCATTAACTGTACTGTACTGTACTTTCTCTGTCGAGTTACGCGGTATCTCATCGGGTAGCTTACATTTTATAAACCGAAATAAGCCTTACTATAAATCGCAGTACTGATGTATTATTGCTGCATATATGTACATTGTATGAGGATCAGCTCGATGGTATGCGGTGAGAGGCGTGGTTAAAGGCAGGGCGCACCGTCTCGCCTGGTACGGCACATAGCATTATCAATGTTACTTCGAGATGTGTGAAATTAGAATGGCGCACCAGTTTGTACCATTGCCATTATTTTTGTGATACTACTAGGTTAATCATACTTTTGTGGTCTCAATTGCCGAACTGGTGGACATTTGCAGGAGGAACCTGACGGACAGCGAAGACAGCTTAGAGGGCGTGGATACCGAACTAGAGGACACAACGAACCGCATCGAGACTGCCAACAACCGCATCGACTCCATCAAGCGTCGCGTGGACGCCCTCAAGCGGGAAGCCGAGCAGCTCAAGGCCAACGCCACCAGCATCCGGGAACTCGACGTCACAGGTCAGTCGCCATGGGAACGCCATCTTTGTTCAGATCGGCTGCGTATAAAATGACGTTGTAGATTATGGAGCGAATGACCGTAATATTTAACCTATAGCGACGAAACTCTACATGTTATATTACTGTCAATATCGTTTGGAATTTGGTTATGGCGTGAGGCTTCTGGAACCGGACTGAGTATCTTGTGCACGTGTGCCACGTATGACCTAACACGCTACTGGTTGTGGGAGATTTTCCGTGGCCGTGCTTTAATTATTGTACATGCACAGATTTTATGATCTAAAACCAGTTATAAAGAGATATTTTTTGGCCCGTATACATATTTTGCGTACTCTTAATGTAGCATTAACATTAAATTAATGACCCGGTTTAAATAAAGTGTCTTTTACATGTCTCGTTACCCCTATACCGCAACCCGCCATTGTTACACCACTGTCGACCCGCTGTTGCCGCCACCCACCATGCACCACGGTCGTCCCGCTGTTGCCCCCGCCCCCCGATGTACCACTGTCGTCCCGCTGTTGCCGCCACCCCCCATGCACCACTGTCGTCCCGCTGTTACCAGGCGCCTACAACAGCACCAAGGAGAGCCAGCGGCGGTCCCAGGCGGCCCAGGACCGGGTGGACGCCACTGGTGACATCGTGGAGGACTCCATGGTGATCCGCGCCCAGATCGACGACCTGATCGACCGCAACCAGGACTCCTGGGACGAGAAGTACGACTCCAACGAGGAGACTCTGCGAGACCTCAACGAGCAGGTCGACCGCATCGATGATAAGATCGCCGGCCTCAACGAGATTGTGAGTCACTTGTTGGATTGTTGGGACTGGGCTGGGGGGGAGGGGGGCGGGGCTGCGGCCTGGGCGTGAGCGGTGTGGGTGGGGGGGGGGATGTTGGCTTGGGAGCTTCGTTATACTCTAATTAAATATATTCTAAATAAGTCTATTGTATATGATATATTATTATTTATTAACATAGGGCCATACATGGTCTTTATATAACATAGTAGTAGTAGTAGTAATATACTATCTAATATAAATATATAGATACGTGTATAAGTACAAAATATACATGTGGGGTTATACACTAAAAATGTGGACCAACATTACCTAACGCCCATGACTGTTCCCCCTGTGGCGGCGCAGATGTGCAACTCGGAGGAGTACCCGTGTGACGACGTGTGTGGTGGGGCTGGCTGCGGAAAGTGTGGCGGTCTCAGCTGTGACGGCGCCGTCGACAAGACCAAGACCGCCCTGGAGTTCGCCAAGGACGCCGAGGCCAAGCTGAAGGACAAGGCCAGCCAGGCGGACGACCTCCTCCAACAGGTCAGTGGCCGAGGCATCGCAGCAAGGGATTGCATATTGAATATTATGTAGTAACCTACGTCGATCCGTATTTTAGTTGTGAAACATGAGTGGATTGCTTCAGGAGAAGAGTGGGTGGAAGTGTGGCATGTAGGGCAATATACAGTTCTTAGAGATAAATTTCATGGCAAGTTCTGTTTCTTTATTAAATCATATAGTTATCTATCTATCTATGATGAAAAGAATGATTTTTCCCGCGTTAGTTATATCCAAATAAATAATGTAAAAACAAGACAAAAAGAAAGAAATATCTTCTTGAATTTGCCGAGGTACAACAATCATATGTGGTATTAAACTTCATATATTGTTGATGCACGTGCCTTAGATATCAACGCTCTTGATGGTCTATTTACAGGTGACCGACGTGCAGGACGTTGTCAACATGGCCAAGGGAGACGCCCAGATGGCCTATGACGAGGCGCAGCGCGTGAAGAACCAATCAGAGAGCGCCAGGGCGGACCTTCAGGACTTGATTGACAGAATCGATGGCTACTTGACCGACCGCGGGGCACGTCCCGCCGAGATCAGAGCGGTCAGTGACCTTGTCCTGTCCACCTCACACCTGATGGGGGGGGGGGGGGGGGTTTAAAGGGGTTAAAGCAGTTTTCGATGTTTAGTTATTTGTCTGATTTTGGTTTATGTAGTATCGATTGTTACTTTTATTTTTCCGCTCAATGTGCTTGGTTGTATGAGAAAGGTAAATGGCTTCGTTGCGTTCCCAAGTAGTAAATATTAATAACATTCCAAAGATGTAGCCAAATAGGTGCATTAGTTAATATTTAAGGAGTCTTTCTTGTTACGGATGGGAAGCGGTGTACTCTTTTATAGAAGCACATAAAAAAATATATATACATGTATATATGATTGCTAATAAAAATTCAGGTCCTTAAGGTATTTATCTACCGGACAAGGCCTCCTGTGGATTACTTGCGAATTGATCGGCGGCTCACTTCAAGGGTATGTTTCGTCGCTAGGTGGCGGAGGAGGTCCTGGCCATGACGATCTCGCTGACTCCGGAAGAGATTCGGGATCTGGCGCAACAGATCAACGACACGATCCAGGGACTGACGGACATCGACCGCATCCTGGACGAGACCAGAGAGGATCTGGCCAACGCCAACAATCTCAAGGACAGGGCCGATGACGCCAAGTAAGTACAGTCAACAACAACAAGAATTAGGGGCGATGACGCCACAAAAGTAAACAACCTCAAGAACCTGACGCTAGGTAAGAAGTGGCTCAAGAATAGGAAAAATGACGCTAAGTAAGTGGCGTCAACAACCGCAAGAATACAGGCGATGAGGCTTAGTACTTAAATTCAACAACAAGACTAGGGGCCTAGTTAGTATTCAACAAGCCAGGGCAACGTGATGCATAAGAAAATAAATAAAGGTAATAACCTCAAGAAAAGAGCCGGGGCTAGTCCACTGATTCGTATAAAATGTTTTCGGAAAACATCCAGAACGAGACTACGTTAATCAATATTCTTTTTTTCCCGCTCACAGGAGTGCGGCAGACGACATTTTGAACACTGCTCAGGCCGTGCTGGACGCCCTAGAGAAGGCGAAGGCGGCCCAAGACAAGGCGACTACGGCCATAGACCAGGCCAACCAGGACATCGCAGACGCCCAGGATGATCTCACCATGGTCAGTACGGGGCAGGGGTTAACATGGCTCTCACTATGGTCAGTACGGGGCAGGGGTTCACACGGTATCTCACCATGGTCAGTACGGGGCAGGGGTTGAGATGGCTCTCACTATGGTCAGTACGGGGCAGGGATTTGACATGGCTCTCACCATGGTCAGTACGGGGCAGGGGTTGACATGGCTCTCACTATGGTCAGTACGGGGCAGGGGTTAACATGGCTCTCACCATGGTCAGTACGGGGCAGGGGTTAACATGGCTCTCACCATGGTCAGTACGGGGCAGGGGTTGACATGGCTCTCACCATGGTCAGTACGGGGCAGGGGTTAACATGGCTCTCACCATGGTCAGTACGGGGCAGGGGTTGACATGGCTCTCACTATAGTCAGTACGGGGCAGGGGTTAACATGGCCCTCACCATGGTCAGTACGGGGCAGGGGTTAACATGGCTCTCACCATGGTCAGTACGGGGCAGGGGTTGACATGGCTCTCACTATGGTCAGTACGGGGCAGGGATTTGACATGGCTCTCACCATGGTCAGTACGGGGCAGGGGTTGACATGGCTCTCACCATGGTCAGTACGGGGCAGGGGTTGACATGGCTCTCACTTTGGTCAGTACGGGGCGGGGATTTGACATGGCTCTCACCATGGTCAGTACGGGGCAGGGGTTGACATGGCTCTCACCATGGTCAGTACGGGGCAGGGGTTGACATGGCTCTCACCATGGTCAGTACGGGGCAGGGGTTGACATAGATCTCACCATGGTCAGTACGGGGCAGGGGTTGACATGGCTCTCACCATGGTCAGTACGGGGCAGGGATTTGACATGGCTCTCACCATGGTCAGTACGGGGCAGGGGTTGACATGGCTCTCACCATGGTCAGTACGGTGCAGGGGTTGACATGGCTCTAACTATGGTCAGTACGGGGCAGGGGTTGACATGGCTCTCACCATGGTCAGTACGGGGCAGGGGTTGACATGGCTCTCACCATGGTCAGTACGGGGCAGGGGTTGACATGGCTCTCACCATGGTCAGTACGGGGCAGGGGTTGACATGGCTCTCACCATGGTCAGTACGGGGCAGGGGTTGACATGGCTCTCACCATGGTCAGTACGGGGCAGGGGTTGACATGGCTCTCACCATGGTCAGTACGGGGCAGGGGTTGACATGGCTCTCACCATGGTCAGTACGGGGCAGGGGTTGACATGGCTCTCACCATGGTCAGTACGGGGCAGGGGTTGACATGGCTCTCACCATGGTCAGTACGGGGCAGGGGTTGACATGGCTCTCACCATGGTCAGTACGGGGCAGGGGTTGACATGGCTCTCACTATGGTCAGTACGGGGCAGGGGTTGACATGGCTCTCACCATGGTCAGTACGGTGCAGGGGTTAACATGGCTCTCGTGGATAATCTATTGACTATCCGAACGATTAACCGGGAGTGATTAGATGGGTGATCTGAGTGTGACATGAGTCATTTTCCGTGTACCCACGAGATGGATTATTGTAACAAATTATAGGACATTAGGGCTGTACAGTCACTACGGGATCTAATCGAGAACTCAAGAGACAAATATACTTATGCCCTATGTCAATACCATCAACAGCCTGTACGTGCTGCCTACTTTCCGTTTGGTTGGCTTCACTCGCTTCACAGACAAAATCCGCTAAAGCTGTCCTTGGATGCACAACTAACCACTGAAGTTCTGTGCATATCAGAATTATAACCATCAGAGTTGATTTATATAATATATGAACGGTTAGACAGTTGATAAACCAAAATGCGGTTGCCTCATGAATGACTGTCAGTGTCAGGCGATGTAATGCGCGGGGTTTTCCTTGTCGTATGACGTAATAATCATCATGACTCTTATGTCTGCGCGCGCTTAGTTGGTACCTCTAACATGTGATTACCATTGACAGATCGAATCTGAGACTGAGGCGGCGGAGGAGCGCTCGGCCAACACCCTGTTGGTGGTGGACGAGCTCAAGACGAGACTCTCTGGCGTCAAGACGCAGTACACGGAAAACGACTTTAACGTGCGCAAGGCGACGCTGGAGTCAGACCGGGCGTCCGAGCTGGCCATGCAGGCCGAGTCGGTAAGTGGGACCGGGCGTCCGAGCTGGCCATGCAGGCTGAGTTGGTAAGTGGGACCGGGCGTCCTGGCTGGCCATGCAGGCCGAGTCGGTAAGTGGGACCGGGCGTCCGAGCTGGCCATGCAGGCCGAGTCGGTAAGTGGGACCGGGCGTCCGAGCTGGCCATGCAGGCCGAGTCGGTAAGTGGGACCGGGCGTCCGAGCCAGCCATGCAGGCCGAGTCGCTAAGTGGGACCGGGCGTCCGAGCTGGCCATGCAGGCCAAGTCGGTAAGTGGGACCGGGCGTCCGAGCCAGCCATGCAGGCCGAGTCGGTAAGTGGGACCGGGAGTCTGAGCGGGCCATGCAGGCCGAGTCGGTAAGTGGGACCGGGCGTCCGAGCTGGCCATGGAGGCCGAGTCGGTAAGTGGGACCGGGCGTCCGAGCTGGCCATGGAGGCCGAGTCGGTAAGTGGGACCGGGAGTCTGAGCGGGCCATGCAGGCCGAGTCGGTAAGTGGGACCGGGCGTCCGAGCCAGCCATGCAGGCCGAGTCGGTAAGTGGGACCGGGCGTCCGAGCCAGCCATGCAGGCCAAGTCGGTAAGTGGGACCGGGCGTCCGAGCCAGCCATGCAGGCCGAGTCGGTAAGTGGGACCGGGCGTCCGAGCTGGCCATGGAGGCCGAGTCGGTAAGTGGGACCGGGCGTCCGAGCTGGCCATGGAGGCCGAGTCGGTAAGTG
Organism: Arenicola marina; assembly: GCA_964019135.1. Classification (NCBI taxonomy): domain Eukaryota; kingdom Metazoa; phylum Annelida; class Polychaeta; family Arenicolidae; genus Arenicola; species Arenicola marina. The sequence goes on along the minus strand of OZ025248.1, from coordinate 27,452,630 downwards.
GGACCGGGCGTCCGAGCTGGCCATGGAGGCCGAGTCGGTAAGTGGGACCGGGAGTCTGAGCGGGCCATGCAGGCCGAGTCGGTAAGTGGGACCGGGCGTCCGAGCCAGCCATGCAGGCTGAGTCGGTAAGTGGGACCGGGCGTCCGAGCCAGCCATGCAGGCCAAGTCGGTAAGTGGGACCGGGCGTCCGAGCCAGCCATGCAGGCCGAGTCGGTAAGTGGGACCGGGCGTCCGAGCGAGCCATGCAGGCCGAGTCGGTAAGTGGGACCGGGCGTCTGAGCTGGCCATGGAGGCCGAGTCGGTAAGTGGGACCGGGCGTCCGAGCTGGCCATGCAGGCCGAGTCGGTAAGTGGTACCGGGCGTCCGAGCTCGGCATGCAGGCCGAGTCGGTAAGTGGGACCGGGCGTCCGAGCCAGCCATGCAGGCCGAGTCGGTAAGTGGGACCGGGCGTCCGAGCTGGCCATGGAGGCCGAGTCGCTAAGTGGGGCCGGGCGTCCGAGCTGGCCATGCAGACCGAGTCGGTATGTCGGACCGCGCGTCTAGACTTGTGTTTATTGTTTGTGTTTGGTATTAGACAGCAATCCCCTTACCGGGTGGATGACAAAATAAACCAATCGGGTAAAAATCTAATGGATTAAATAACAAATAGAAGTACATATTTAGCCACGCCTTTACATGCCATATTCAGTTTCCTTTGCTACTTCTCTATTAGGAATGAGACGTCATCGGCTTGTGTTTTATGTGTTGTTTACAGAAAGCTGTGGAGCTGGAGACGAAATACTCCGAGATGTCCATACAGCTAGAGACTAAATACAACGAGACACAGGAGGTGAAGAGACGGGCCGACCTGCTCCGTGACCGGGCCGCCTTCCTCTACCAGGACACCTACGGAAAGGTCCAGAAGCTAAAAGGTTAGTCCTGACTCAGTCACTCCCCACAGACAGCGCGGCGCCGGCCGCTAGGCGGTGCTGCATGTCATAGGGTTTCGGCTCTCGTTGGGTACAGTTCAGTGCTATTCAGTACAGATCAGATAGGGTTCACGTTTGTGTGTAGCGAGCTGAGGGCACGGATTGTGATGGCACCCATCTTGTGAAATCTGAATGTATAGCCATGTCAAGATATATCGATGTGGCAGTGAATCAAACCATTCCTACTAGCCTCGGCTAGAGGCATGACCACTTTAACCGAAAAGGTAGAGTGGCTGACTCGAGATCGGGAGATGGTGAGTTCAACTCCCGTTGGGGACCAAACCGGCCTCCGCCTTTACATATATATATATTTAATAGTGAAAGGTTACACTTTCTCTTTACAAACCAAATGATGTGAAGTCTTCCTCTTCTATTCCTTGACCTTTCGGTTAGATTGTCTAAGGTAGATTTAGTTATCTTGTTAATTGTAGGGTCATGCATTTACCAGTATCTCTATTTGCACTTGACATTGTTGCTGTTCGGGAGTATACGTCATAGATTGGAGTATGGGCAACTGTAACCCGTTCGGCAGGTAAACTGAAGATATGGACAGAACCGTTCTGTACACTTCCGCATGGGCCGATAACTAGAATAATGACATGTGAGTTTAGCAGTTTAGGCTTCGAATGGAACGTAAAGGAGCCAACCAAGTTAGTTACATGTTACAAGGTGAGGCGCATGATAAGGTTGAGCGTGAGTTCTACGGTTCGCGTAAACATGGACCAATCAGTCGTAGTGACGTCACGGGTACGGTTTGTGCGTGTAGTGCGGTGAGTCGCCATCAGGGGTATCCACACTGAGTGCGCATGCGTCGTGTCTGCCGGAAGGGCCGATTTGATGGGTTCCATCTTCCATGTCAGAGCACACGAAATGGATTATTGTACTTAAGCTTAATGAGTCCTACGTGAGCTACGCTGAAACATGGAAGAACGACCGTTGATGGCTGGTGTCCGCTGTCCCGTCTTCTTGCAGTCATGGAAGAGGAGTTCATGCGCTACGAGCGAACGCTGATCGACATCTCCGATGAAATCCGGATTCTCAACATTCGCATGATGACCTATGTCACGGATATTCAGATCGTCGCCAGCTACCACAGGACATGTGGCACCGCCTAGCGGCCCACCCGCTCAAATCGCTGCCCTGTCAGTAGGTTGCCCCCCCACCCCACCAACACCCATGCCCTTCTCTCACAGTGTGCGGTGATGGAATTATTGCCAGAAGTGTACCTTCCACCACCCACCCACCCACTCACACGTCCGTCCCACCCACAATCCCAAGAGGTGCTGGCTTTATTTAAGTTATTCTTAGCCTAACCGTAAGCTAGGCCCGACATTTCAAACGCAACTGCCTGACTAAAAATGCTAACATGTACCAATACAATCGACTTAATATAGGCTTAATATAAATCATATATCTTGGTTGAAAGCGTTGGTTCCACGCTCTCATGAAATTTAATCTAAACGTAGCCTGTAGCATGTGGTCGCTCGGAATCCTCAAAATCTCTTCAAAAGCCTGATCATTCCTGGGTGCAGTGCAAATGAGACTCGTCGAAGTCATTTATCTTACACCAGGTTCAGTGTTGTAAGGGAGGCGTCTACATTCATGGAAATAACTAATACTAGTCGCTCCGCTAATTCGCTAAAAGTAGTACGTTCTGCTAATATTTGTGCTAATGAGGTTTGTATCAGTTAATTTCATTTCCGCGAGCCACCAATTTATATATTTTCCTCTCAGTTTTCATTGATTAGTCGGAGGGATAACGTAAAGCCTACCATTTTGTAATAAGTAGTATAGGGTTTAAATTCCACGCTCCCTCTTCCTTTTATCTCCCAGCCACGGACACTGGCCACGCTTTGCGTCACCTCCCACCCCCACCCTCACCCTAACCAACCCCATGGGATCGCCCGACACCAAAGCTGGTGATTGTACTAACTGCTAACTTTCTATGTAGGTGACGGATAAACCCAGAACCTTCCAGCTAACACCGACTCATAAGTCTCTTTATTTTATTTTTTTGTTTTTATTTGGTTGTTTTTTCGCCTTTGTCTAATGATGTAACCATTCCCTTCTGTAGCGAGACACAGCTTGATCTGATCGTGTGGTTTCTCATTGTTGGTATTGGGTTTAGTCAGTTGTTTGTAACAAACCAGAGGAAAGGCCCAGAGGCGGCATGATTGGCTCCTGCTGTGGGCATAAGGTTTACAGCGCGCCGATACATAGTACACATAACACACGCCGACACATAGTACATATAGTACACATAGTACATATAGTACACATAATACAGGCCGACACATAGTACATATAGTACACATAATACAGGCCGACACATAGTACATATAGTACACATAATACAGGCCGACACATAGTACATATAGTACACATAATACAGGCCGACACATAGTACATATAGTACACATAATACAGGCCGACATATAGTACATATAGTACACATAATTCAGGCCGACACATAGTACATATAGTACACATAATACAGGCCGACACATAGTACATATAGTACACATAATACATATAGTACACATAGTACATATAGTACACATAATACAGGCCGACACATAGTAAATATAGTACACATAATACAGGCCGACACATAGTACATATAGTACACATAACACACGCCGACACATAGTACATATAGTACACATAATACAGGCCGACACAGTACATATTGTATACATAATACACGATGACAGATTGTACGCATTGTACACGCCGACACATAATACAGGTGAAGGGTCCTTCTTATTTTAGTTTCGGTGGATTAGTTTAGTAACGTTATATAGTTAGTGAGTGCAGTGGTGTTTTGGGACATTTATCGATGCAATGCTAATTAATTCATTTTTATTCTTTGTATTTTTCAGGATTAAAATACGCTTACTTTTTTTGCAGAAAATATGCAGCTAGAATTAACTTACGTAGATACATTATGCTAATGCTTTCGCTAGCATATTTTTCATTAATCATGATGTTTATGTTTCACCTTTTTTTTTATTCAGTTGGCTTGTTTGCTTTACCAGTGTGAAAGCTTTCAGTGACCCGCAATTTTCCATAACAGACTCCTATCTTTCTGACTTTATTCGTATTGCTTTGCGTTGTTGTAAAATAACCACTATAGCTCTAGATTTCATGTTGTAAATATACATGCATAATAGGAGTTTGGCCTATAAGATACATTATATCATATAGCCATTACTTGATCGCTGCATTCTTACATTTTGACATTTATTTTTATCGGTTCTCAGTGACGCCAGGACGAAAACTTTGAAACAATTTGAGTTAAAGGAAATGAAACAGTTCTATTTACCAATGCTTTTCATCCAGCTAATGCCAATTCTAAGTCTTGATTACTCCTTATTCTCATTTAATATTGCTATAAGTATATATATATCTATATATTGTGACAGTATACATACATATACATTATAGTAATTATTTGTAATTGATGTTTTACTTTGTCTTTCTTTTTTTGTGGCAGTAATGGATGCAGAATTCGAAAGCAACGAGAAGACGTTAAGTGACTTGTCGGGGGAAATTGCCAAACTCACCAACCGGATGATTGTCTACGTTCAAGAAATCCAAGCTGCGGCAAGCTATCATCGCACCTGTGAATAATGACAACCGAGGAACCGCCATAGTGTACACCACAATCAGTACGAAAGTAGTTCCGGTCACATTTGACTTCAGTTGCTTTATTTATCTGGTGAAAACTGCTGCAGCACCCATTACAAAAAAAACGCAGAAACAGTTTTTTTCTGAAGATATGTTATATGGGAGCAACTTATTTCTTGTAGTTTGAGAAGGGAAAAGAAGATTTCCTGTTTGTAAAGTTAGACTTATCAGGGAAAACACGCTTTGATGATGGCACGCCATTAAAACACAGCTATATGCAACGGATACCAAATTCCATGGCGATAAAAGGGAGGTTTGAAAGTTGTTTATTCTTATGGCTAGGAGAGAACGTTCATTTGCATTTGCAATTTCTAATGCGCGTGAATGTCCTTAGACTTTGTTCAGCGTGTACTCTTGAATAAGAAGCAGAGGCTCGACCTGAGCGTTATTATGGTAGCCGGGGTTGCTATAGTAGCCAGCGCTCCATCGTTGGCGATAAGATCTCCAAGTGGAAGATATATAACATGCCTTGACTTGCGATGTGTATAAGGCGAGAGTCAACTGAGTCTGCTATCCAGGGTTGTTGTGAAGTTATGGCACCCTGTTTTATATCACCACTCGCAATGATATATTGTATCTTTCAACACGGGCATTCACTCGATTTTATAACGTACGTCGTTTGTAGCTTTTTCTACCTGTAGTCAGATCATACAGATGCGTTAGTCGTTATCATCTGCTACTGTCAGTACGTGAGTGTAGACGTAAGAACATTGCTATGTGTGCATTTATTGATGTTTCTAGACTGCATGATATACACAAAAACTACGAAAAAGAATATTGGTAGAATTCGCGCCTACGTATGTTTTAAAGATGAAAATAGGTGACGTATGCCTCACGAATTCGATACAAGCGTATGGCTAATGTAACGTTTTTTATACAAAGTTTCTCGTACGGTTTACATCCAAACGCATGAAAGTTAAGTTCGTTAAGCAATGTGAACAAAGACAATTGAGCCCTTGGACAAAGGCTTCAGGTTGCAAATACTCAGATTACTCAAGTTTGGGGATTTTTGTCTCCATAATTCTCCTCTATCATTCTTCTTACGTTAGAATAAACTGCCGTAATATATTGTTCTTATTTGGGTCACAATGGTATCAGTGTAAGTACGGTCAGGGAAGAGTCTGCATGGTCCAATCGTCATATCGTCAAGGTGACAAAGCTATCTCTGGTGAGGCTCCCAGGAAGTGGGGTGAGGTAGGGGGGGGGGGCAGGGGCAGGCTGGCAGGCCGCACGACTTGTGGAGACCAGATCATATCCGTTTTGGTGGAAGCTCCCCGTATACATGACATTGGTGCTCATTCATGTTAAGCAGGTTGGCAACCACCCCTCCCTGTCCATACCCAATGTCTTATTGTGTAGTTAGGCCCCACACCCCTTCTGACCGACATTACATTACGCAGTAAACTAGTATATTGTAACTCTACTGATAAAATATAATTATTATGTATGAAAAAAAAAATTAATCATCACTTGCATTATCGGTTTTGTATATTTGTACAGGTTTTATATATATATGCAAACTTAGTAGTTGTAGTTTCAGTGATCGGTATGAGTAGTTATTCACTGCCCTGCTTAGTACAGAAAAAAAGGATCGCGAATCTTAAATTCCAAGAATGCGATGACTGTAGAGCTTTAGTAGCTATCAGGTAGTTTGTCCGATGGCCGACCTGGTTGTCCAGGCAAGGAGGGGTTTGCATTTCTTAATCAAAGTACTTGTCAAGTGTGTCCCGTCAACCACGCAATCTGGAGTTCGATAACGCGAGTTGAAAAGGTACTTAAAGGTCATGGAAGAGAAGCTGGTTTGATACCGCCTAATCGGCAATGGGTGACGTCATGTATTAGTAACGGCCTAGTAACTCAAATGAATATTATTTATGCTGTGTGATCTTGGCTATTATGTTTTTTGTCGGCCTCGAGGTTGGTTCAAAGGTTCGGTTAAGTAATGGGACCATTAGCGAGCCACAGTGTCTTCCCGGTCAATGGTGTATATATCACCGGGCCAGCCACTAGGATTTGGATTGAAGAACTCTTCATTGGTCGCCATAGTTACCAGACCGTCATCGAGGGAGTCTCAACGGTCTAATTTATAATTTCCTTTTTCGGAAGCATTTATATAAACAAAGGCATGGGAATATACCTAGAAATGTTATAAGCATTGAAGTTAGGGCTGCTTGTAAATGTGTCATTGTGAGGGGTCTAGTGTGTTAGCAGACTTTTGTGCGATCATTCTAATCACGCAGTTTTATTTAGTCTTTACAAAGGATATCAGGTGTCGAATGGTGCTGGGGCTAAACAATAAACTGAAGATACATTGGTGTGCATGCCACGCCAGGCTTCAAGCCCTCCCTCTGCGTATTACTAACAAGGAAGCCATCTATATCAAGAAGCGACATTTTAATGGTGTTATACTGCTGAAGGAAAAACTCTTTTTTATAAAATAATTTACAGAGTTGTACATCCTGCTGTTGCATGTGAACGTTTTTTGATTAGTTACAATAAATGATTTAAGACACCATGGATAGTGGTTTCGTGTTCCTTTTAAACTTGATGCATTTTTAGCATTTTTTTCTAGTATATAATTTATTACTGAACAACAAACCCATCTTGCAAAAACCTCCCCGGGCAGAATATCGACTTGGTGCCGCGGCAACACGATATACATGTACATATGCGGTAGTGGTACTAACATAATAATCCTTACTAATAATAACAGATAATTTGTTACAATATATAACTTAATAAGGAAAGCCAACAAATAATTGTGAATAAAATCAAATAAAATATAGAAAGTTGTGATCACAAGCTTCCGAATCTGTCCGTAATTAATCTCTTAACCAAGCGCCAGAAGCGCCAATATCTATATAGAATAGTGTTACAACTCTGTATGCTGAGATAGAACATGGTTAATTAAATCAACTTAAACACATTTTAAGCATAAACAGCACAACATGTTTAAGGAAACCGCCAGCCTGGCCTCTAACGCTGCTTTACCGATTCATATAATACCCAAGTGTCCATCCACCAAATTACAGAAATCAGTAGCTGAAAATAAAATTTAGAAGTAACCACCAGCCAAGATTTCGACGCTTAACCAGGCGGCGGCCCTTTTTGGAGGTGTGTCCGCGACCGATCATAATTATATTCAAACCGGAAATGACGCCTACTATGTGAGCAAAACAAGGGCCCTTGATAATCGCTAATATAAATAGCTGCGATTCTAAATTCAATCGTGTTTTTTTTTTTCACGGAGACAATCGTAGCAAGACACATCTATCAATTTGCTTGGATGAAACACTAAGATGATGGTCTACTGCGCGGTTTGAAACTGCCGCAATTCATCCGTAAATCGCGGCCCTGATCTCTCGTTTCACGCGTTTTCTCTGAAAGGTACCTCCACTGTGAAGAGTTCCCTCCGCGAAATAACTTCAAGTTCTAACGTAAGGCGGCGCCACATGAAAGTTCACAATATACGTCACTTGCACCGGCAAAATGGCGCGCTGCTCGACCAAAACACGCCAATTTAATTTTAAGATGTAAACTTTCGGTGGAGATGTTGACGCTTTTTGTTGATTGCGCTTCAGCCCAGGGTTATATACGCGACGTTTGGGCTTTTATTTCATGGTGTTGTCATTTATCTGTTTCGGCATTGGGAAACTAGGCCTAGGGGGAAAAAAAGCGATGTATATAAAACATCAATATGTTTTTTTATCCTCTTCGTTACCATGGTTATTCATCAGTCGGTAGCCCAGCGCCACAGGGCTAAGTCCAGATTGAGATTGCCGCCCTGCAGCTTGGTCTCCGCTGGTACACGACTGTCCTGATTGTGATGTCAACAATGCGCACATCCGACGCGCGTAGCAGGGTGTCTGGAGAAGTTGTCAAGAGACGCAACATGTCGCGCCGGTGGGGAGTCGGTTTCATCCCTTGTCTTCTTTGTCTTCACCTGTATATTCTGTCCTACCAAGGAATAAATGCGGGACAAGAAGGGAAGCAAAAAGGTGGTAATCATATGCTTTACTGATGTCTGTGGTGTTTGCAGTATCAGTGGTTACCGGTTAGTTTGGCCGCACAATCAGTCACCTGCTTGTTGTATTTTGCCGTTTACGCCCATTTTGACCGCTGGACGATTTGACTGCCAGTGCGGTTGGGGATAGCCCCATGTGACAGTGTGTGTGACGTTGTTGAGAAACAACTGCTTGGTGGCGCTTCATACACCCAGCCATTGACATGCAATAAGTGAGACATCACCTGGCAAAAGCCGCTAGTGAAGAATGACCAAATACGAAATGGTGCGACAAACAATAAGAAAGTCTCATTTCAACCGACTTGATAGCATCGTGTAGCTATTTGCCATTATCACTAAATTGCCTACTATCATAAGTGATGAAAAGTAATTCTACAAATGTTAAACTAGTCTTTTGTTATCTCATATTTAATGTTTGCCTTGTTATAATTACGCTAAATAGTATAAAGTTTATACAAACTCGCTGCACCATAGAGAATCTCATGACGGAAGATGAACTAAAATGGCATAGTGAGTGTCAAGAAGATATTGTATTGTTTATTTCAGATAGCACTTTTTAAAATGCGCACCGCTGATAAAAGACTATGAAAACAAAGTTCAATACTTGTGGAATTATGACTTTAGATGGTAGGCGATTAATTGATAAGGGCAAAAACTACACGATGCATGCATACCCCACCAATTTCTGGTCTCATGTGGGTTGCAACATATCCAAGTTGGGAGCAGACTGTTTAATTTGTTGAACTAACTGCCTGCCTGCCTGGAGTAGCGAGACAGGGTCCTATCTCCCAGCCACATACAAGGCTTACACCCCCTTCCCCTCTACACTTACTCATTCAAATCATCCAGTAGTCCAAACGGACTGCAGTCAAAGTGGGCCTACAATGGCTGAGGCACTTGGGTACAGGTACTCGGTTCATGGAATGGATCTCCTGGGCCAGTGTTTATGTCTTATACATAACAATATGGTACAATATATAGCATATACACACTGGCCTCAGGCCATCCATCCCATAAAACGAGTGCCAGTGGGTGTAGGTTGCTGGAGGTGGATGTCCAGGGCCTTGGCCCTAGCCGGCCTGGGGTCAGTGTATAATAATATATGCTATATATTGTACCAGTCACATTACTCACTAGTTCTAGGTGTAATATAGTTCCATAGATGTAATGTAGTCTGGTCCGATATGGGTTCAGTCACTGAAATATGTTACATCACCTTGCAGTCTCTTTTCATTAATAGCAGGCTCCTGACCACTAATTTTGGGGGATTCGCGATTTAGAAGGTTTATTCCCCTCCCTTAGAAAGTGATGGAGAGTCAGCTACTTCGACAAGCATCCAATTCTAGAAATCACTGGAAAGTATCTGTTGAAGCCCTGTGCCAATCATTAGCTGGCTTTTATCTCCCGTGGTTAGGCAGGGGAGGGTGGTGGCTGGAATTAAAAAGCGAGACATTTGGATGTGTGTCGTTTTAAATGTTTACATGGTAGATCAACTTCAGATAGATTTCATAAAAAAGATATACCTTCAGAAATCAAATATTCTCTACAATATGTCATTAGTCCTGGTTTGACTTTGATGATGTATTCTTTCTTTAGGAATTCAACTGAAGCTGTTTTCTTTTATCTATACCTCAATCAATTATATACAATTGGTTATACATGGTCCCTTCTTGTGACCAGGGTGACATGATTACCCGACACTTTATCGGTCTCTTCCCCCGACCAGAGTGACTGGATTACCCTACACTTGATCGGTCCCTTCCCCTGACCAGTGTCACTGGATTACCCTACACTTGATCGGTCCCTTCCCCCGACCAGAGTGACTTGATTACCCAACACTTTATCACTTCGTTCACCCAACCAGGGTGACTTGACGATTACCCTACACTTTATCAGTCCCTTCCCCCGACCAGAGAGACTGGATTACCCTACACTTTATCCATCCGTTCCCCCGACCAGAGTGACTTGACGATTACCCTACACTTTATCACTTCGTTCACCCAACCAGGGTGACTTGACGATTACCCTACACTTTATCCGTCCCTTTCCGCGACCAGAGTGACTTGATTACCCAACACTTTATCGGTCCCTTCCCCTGACCAGAGTGACTTGACGATTACCCTACACTTTATCAGTCCCTTCCCCCGACCAGAGTGACTTCATTACCCAACATTTTATTGGTCCCCCTTCCCCCGACCAGAGTGACTTGATTACCCAACACTTTATCGGTCCCTTCCCCCGACCAGAGTGACCTGGCGATTACCCAACACTGTATCGGTCCCTTTCCCCCGACCAGAGTGACTTGATTACCCTACACTTTATCGGTCCCTTCCCCCGACCAGAGTGACTTGATTACCCTACACTATATCGCTCCCTTCCCCCGACCAGAGTGACTTGATGATTACCCTACACTTTATCGGTCCCTTCCCCCGACCAGAGTGACCTGGCGATTACCCAACACTGTATCGGTCCCTTTCCCCCGACCAGAGTGACTTGATTACCCTACACTTTATCGGTCCCTTCCCCCGACCAGAGTGACTTGATTACCCTACACTATATCGGTCCCTTCCCCCGACCAGAGTGACTTGATGATTACCCTACACTTTGACGGTCCCTTCCCCCGACCAGAGTGACTTGATTACCCAACACTTTGACGGTCCCTTGCCCCGACCAGAGTGACTTGATTACCCAACACTTTGACGGTTCCTTCCCCCGACCAGAGTGACTTGATTACCCAACACAGTGACGGTCCCTTCCCCCGACCAGAGTGACTTGATTACCCAACACTTTGACGGTCCCTTCCCCCGACCAGAGTGACTTGATTACCCAATACTTTATCCGTCCCTTTCCCCGACCAGAGTGACTTGATTACCCGACACTTTGTCGGTCCCTTCCCCCGACCAGAGTGACTTGACGATTACCCTACACTTTGACGGTCCGTTCCCCTGACTAGAGTGACTTGACGATTACCCTACACTTTTGACGGTCCCTTCCCCCGACCAGAGTGACTTGACGATTACCCTACGTCGGGGGCTTCGCACTTTATTATGATAAAGGCTCGGCGTAAAGTTTACCAAATGGACCAGGTCTAACTATTCTCAGACCAATGTCCAAAAGTTTGTTAGAAAGCTAGTATTCGCCGAAGACCAGGGAGATTCTCCATGAAAAAAATCATATCTATCATCAGATTTATCCCTTCATCACCTCAGGTCGAAATCCCCCGACATCTATTTTTTTGTTCATCGCTTGAGCATTTGTACTGACGTAGTGTGACCTTCCAGTCGAACGCGGCGCACACGTGACAACCAATCCACTTGAAGTGACGTGGCGTCCGCTGTCAGTGACTGGATGGCGCTATATACAGGCAAAATCATTTTTATATGAGATTTGTAATACACTGTGTGACAGACCCATGTATACACTGACCAAGGTCGAAGAGTAGTTATAGTGTGGGGGAATGATACAGACATCATAACAATACAAGTTTGCGCTTGAACCTCTGAAGGTCATCTCGCGACAATGGGGAAGGTCGAGATAGAGAGGAACCATGACTCCGATATTGAACCCCATATGCGAAGAAGGACATTTTTATCCTCTACAAACATTTGGACGGGTGGGCCTCGAACCACCCACTACCTTCTGAGCCATGGGATGACCCCCTGTATGTTAGCAATCGCCTCCAGCTGTACGTTGGTTGTTTCACTGCCGTTGAGGGCCGCCCCGATAGCTCAGTGGGTTTGAGCGCTTGCATTGAGGGCTCTGGTCACCTGAGAGCCTAACGACACGTGGATCGGTGGTACGAGCCCCGCTGTGGTCATGTCTGTGTGGTCGCCGGATAAAGATACCATGTCATTTTTCGCAAAGAGTAGGGGGTTACCCCCGAGGAAATGTCTCCGCTCTTCCCTTCCTTCTCCCATTAACGCGATCTGACCAGCCTTTGTTAAAGCGTCCTGAATAGACAACTGCCGTGGTTTGGTGGCACTGATTCTGTTGTCCAGTGGCATTCGGCTCACCCTCATGAGATATTCGAAGGCCATGTCGATGTGGATTCGATGAAGTGTGGCATTGGGGACTGACTGATACACAGCCCGTCGCTTTGTGCTGACGGTGTGGCATGAGAAATTGAAGATGGGGGACGGTACAGGCCGTCGCTTTGTGGTGACCGTGTGGCCTGAGACTGTATGAAGGTGGGGGACGGTACCGGCCGTCGCTTTGTGGTGACCGTGTGGCCTGAGACTGTATGAAGGTGGGGGGCGGTACAGGCCGTCGGTTTGTAGTGACGGTGTGGCTTGAGACTGTATGAAGGTGGGGGGCGGTACAGGCCGTCGCTTTGTGGTGACCGTGTGGCCTGGGACTGTATGAAGGTGGGGGGCGGTACAGGCCGTCGGTTTGTAGTGACGGTGTGGCTTGAGACTGTATGAAGGTGGGGGGCGGTACAGGCCGTCGCTTTGTGGTGACCGTGTGGCCTGAGACTGTATGAAGGTGGGGGGCGGTACAGGCCGTCGGTTTGTAGTGACGGTGTGGCTTGAGACTGTATGAAGGTGGGGGGCGGTACAGGCCGTCGGTTTGTAGTGACGGTGTGGCTTGAGACTGTATGAAGGTGGGGGGCGGTACAGGCCGTCGCTTTGTGGTGACCGTGTGGCCTGAGACTGTATGAAGGTGGGGGCGGTACAGGCCGTCGCTGTGTGCTGACGGTGTGGCCTGAGACTGTATGAAGGTGGGAGGCGGTACAGCCCGTCGCTTTGTGCTGACGGTGTGGCATGAGAAATTGAAGATGGGGGACGGTACAGGCCGTCGCTTTGTGGTGACCGTGTGGCCTGAGACTGTATGAAGGTGGGGGACGGTACAGGCCGTCGCTTTGTGGTGACCGTGTGGCCTGAGACTGTATGAAGGTGGGGGGCGGTACAGGCCGTCGGTTTGTAGTGACGGTGTGGCTTGAGACTGTATGAAGGTGGGGGGCGGTACAGGCCGTCGCTTTGTGGTGACCGTGTGGCCTGGGACTGTATGAAGGTGGGGGGCGGTACAGGCCGTCGGTTTGTAGTGACGGTGTGGCTTGAGACTGTATGAAGGTGGGGGGCGGTACAGGCCGTCGCTTTGTGGTGACCGTGTGGCCTGAGACTGTATGAAGGTGGGGGGCGGTACAGGCCGTCGGTTTGTAGTGACGGTGTGGCTTGAGACTGTATGAAGGTGGGGGGCGGTACAGGCCGTCGGTTTGTAGTGACGGTGTGGCTTGAGACTGTATGAAGGTGGGGGGCGGTACAGGCCGTCGCTTTGTGGTGACCGTGTGGCCTGAGACTGTATGAAGGTGGGGGCGGTACAGGCCGTCGCTGTGTGCTGACGGTGTGGCCTGAGACTGTATGAAGGTGGGAGGCGGTACAGACCGTCGCTTTGTGGTGACGGTGTGGCGTGAGACTGTATGAAGGTGGGGGGCGGTACAGGCCGTCGCTTTGTTGTGACGGTGTGGCCTGGGACTGTATGAAGGTGGGGGGCGGTACAGGCCGTCGCTTTGTGGTGACGGTGTGGCTTGAGACTGTATGAAGTGGGGGGCGGTACAGGCCGTCGGTTTGTAGTGACGGTGTGGCCTGAGACTGTATGAAGGTGGGGGGCGGTACAGGCCGTCGGTTTGTAGTGACGGTGTGGCCTGAGACTGTATGAAGGTGGGGGGCGGTACAGGCCGTCGCTTTGTGGTGACCGTGAGGCCTGAGACTGTATGAAGGTGGGGGGCGGTACAGGCCGTCGCTTTGTGGTGACGGTGTGGCCTGAGACTGTATGAAGGTGGGGGGCGGTACAGACCGTCGCTTTGTGGTGACGGTATGGCCTGAGACTTTATGAAGGTGGGGGGCGGTACAGGCCGTCGCTTTGTGCTGACGGTGTGGCCTGGGACTGTATGAAGGTGGGGGGCGGTACAGACCGTCGCTTTGTGGTGACCGTGAGGCCTGAGACTGTATGAAGGTGGGGGGCGGAACAGGCCGTCGCTTTGTGGTGACCGTGTGGCCTGAGACTGTATGAAGGTGGGGGGAGTGGGGTACAGGCCGTCGCTTTGTGGTGACGGTGTGGCCTGAGACTGTATGAAGGTGGGGGGCGGTACAGGCCGTCGCTTTGTGGTGACGGTGTGGCCTGAGACTGTATGAAGGTGGGGGGCGGTACAGACCGTCGCTTTGTGGTGACGGTGTGGCGTGAGACTGTATGAAGGTGGGAGGCGGTACAGGCCGTCGCTTTGTGGTGACCGTGAGGCCTGAGACTGTATGAAGGTGGGGGGCGGTACAGGCCGTCGCTTTGTGGTGACGGTGTGGCCTGAGACTGTATGAAGGTGGGGGGCGGTACAGACCGTCGCTTTGTGGTGACGGTGTGGCCTGAGACTGTATGAAGGTGGGGGGCGGTACAGGCCGTCGCTTTGTGGTGACGGTGTGGCCTGCGACTGTATGAAGGTGGGGGGCGGTACAGGCCGTCGCTTTGTGGTGACCGTGAGGCCTGAGACTGTATGAAGGTGGGGGGGCGGTACAGGCCGTCGCTTTGTGGTGACGGTGTGGCCTGAGACTGTATGAAGGTGGGGGGCGGTACAGACCGTCGCTTTGTGGTGACGGTGTGGCCTGAGACTGTATGAAGGTGGGGGGCGGTACAGGCCGTCGCTTTGTGGTGACGGTGTGGCCTGAGACTGTATGAAGGTGGGGGGCGGTACAGGCCGTCGCTTTGTGGTGACCGTGAGGCCTGAGACTGTATGAAGGTGGTAGGCGGTACAGGCCGTCGCTTTGTGGTGACGGTGTGGCCTGAGACTGTATGAAGGTGGGGGGCGGTACAGGCCGTCGCTTTGTGGTGACGGTGTGGCCTGAGACTGTATGAAGGTGGGGGGCGGTACAGGCCGTCGGTTTGTAGTGACGGTGTGGCTTGAGACTGTATGAAGGTGGGGGGCGGTACAGGCCGTCGGTTTGTAGTGACGGTGTGGCTTGAGACTGTATGAAGGTGGGGGGCGGTACAGGCCGTCGCTTTGTGGTGACCGTGTGGCCTGAGACTGTATGAAGGTGGGGGCGGTACAGGCCGTCGCTGTGTGCTGACGGTGTGGCCTGAGACTGTATGAAGGTGGGAGGCGGTACAGACCGTCGCTTTGTGGTGACGGTGTGGCGTGAGACTGTATGAAGGTGGGGGGCGGTACAGGCCGTCGCTTTGTTGTGACGGTGTGGCCTGGGACTGTATGAAGGTGGGGGGCGGTACAGGCCGTCGCTTTGTGGTGACGGTGTGGCCTGAGACTGTATGAAGTGGGGGGCGGTACAGGCCGTCGGTTTGTAGTGACGGTGTGGCCTGAGACTGTATGAAGGTGGGGGGCGGTACAGGCCGTCGGTTTGTAGTGACGGTGTGGCCTGAGACTGTATGAAGGTGGGGGGCGGTACAGGCCGTCGCTTTGTGGTGACCGTGAGGCCTGAGACTGTATGAAGGTGGGGGGCGGTACAGACCGTCGCTTTGTAGTGATGGTGTGGCCTGAGACTGTATGAAGGTTGGGGGAGGTACAGGCCGTCGCTTTGTGGTGACGGTGTGGCCTGGGACTGTATGAAGGTGGGGGGCGCTACAGGCCGTCGCTTTGTGGTGACGGTGTGGCCTGAGACTGTATGAAGGTGGGGGGCGGTACAGACCGTCGCTTTGTAGTGATGGTGTGGCCTGAGACTGTATGAAGGTTGGGGGAGGTACAGGCCGTCGCTTTGTGGTGACGGTGTGGCCTGAGACTGTATGAAGGTGGGGGGAGGTACAGGCCGTCGCTTTGTGGTGACGGTGTGGCCTGAGACTGTATGAAGGTGGTAGGCGGTACAGGCCGTCGCTTTGTATTGACGGTGTGGCCTGAGACTGTATGAAGGTGGGGGGCGGTACAGACCGTCGCTTTGTGCTGACGGTGTGGCCTGGGACTGTATGAAGGTGGGGGGCGCTACAGGCCGTCGCTTTGTGGTGACGGTGTGGCCTGAGACTGTATGAAGGTGGGGGGCGGTACAGACCGTCGCTTTGTAGTGATGGTGTGGCCTGAGACTGTATGAAGATGGGGGGAGTTACAGGCCGTCGCTTTGTGGTGACGGTGTGGCCTGAGACTGTATGAAGGTGGGGGGAGGTACAGGCCGTCGCTTTGTGGTGACGGTATGGCCTGAGACTGTATGAAGGTGGGAGGCGGTACAGGCCGTCGCTTTGTGGTGACCGTGAGGCCTGAGACTGTATAAAGTTGGGGGCGGGGGGTACAGGCCGTCGCTTTGTAGTGACGGTGTGGCCTGAGACTGTATGAAGGTGGGGGGAGTGGGGTACAGGCCGTCGCTTTGTAGTGACGGTGTGGCCTGAGACTGTATGAAGGTGGGGGGAGGGCGGTACAGGCCGTCGCCTTGTGGTGACGGTGTGGCCTGAGACTGTATGAAGGTGGGGGGAGGGCGGTACAGGCCGTCGCTTTGTGGTGACGGTGTGGCCTGAGACTGTGTGAAGGTGGGGGGCGGTACAGGCCGTCGCTTTGTGGTGACCGTGTGGCCTGGGACTGTATGAAGGTGGGGGACGCTACAGACCGTCGCTTTGTGGTGACCGTGTGGCCTGAGACTGTATGAAGGTGGGAGGCGGTACAGGCCGTCGCTTTGTAGTGACGGTGTGGCCTGAGACTGTATGACGGTGGGGGAAGGGGGTTACAGGCCGTCGCTTTGTGGTGACGGTGTGGCCTGAGACTGTGTGAAGGTGGGGGGAGGTACAGGCCGTCGCTTTGTGGTGACCGTGTGGCCTGGGACTGTATGAAGGTGGGGGGCGCTACAGACCGTCGCTTTGTGGTGACCGTGTGGCCTGAGACTGTATGAAGGTGGGAGGCGGTACAGGCCGTCGCTTTGTAGTGACGGTGTGGCCTGAGACTGTATGACGGTGGGGGAAGGGGGTTACAGGCCGTCGCTTTGTGGTGACGGTGTGGCCTGAGACTGTGTGAAGGTGGGGGGAGGTACAGGCCGTCGCTTTGTGGTGACCGTGTGGCCTGGGACTGTATGAAGGTGGGGGGCGCTACAGACCGTCGCTTTGTGGTGACCGTGTGGCCTGAGACTGTATGAAGGTGGGAGGCGGTACAGGCCGTCGCTTTGTAGTGACGGTGTGGCCTGAGACTGTATGACGGTGGGGGGCGGTACAGACCGTCGCTTTGTAGTGATGGTGTGGCCTGAGACTGTATGACGGTGGGGGAAGGGGGTTACAGGCCGTCGCTTTGTGGTGACGGTGTGACCTGAGACTGTATGAAGGTGAGAGGCGGTACAGGCCGTCGGTTTGTGGTGACGGACGGACCACTCTGCCCTTCACGGCCCCATCAATAAGCCTCTGGCAAACAGGAGGAGTGCCCTATTTGTGAAGTGATTAAATGAAATCGCTGGTTGGTCCAACAATGATGACAGGTGAGCGTTGGAAGACACTACGTTAGGCTCCCGTGCTACACCCCCCCCCCCCTCATCCTGTCACCCCCAGTGCCCCGGCCATGGGAGATGCCACCCCTGCCACCGTGGACAGGCTGACGTGTCGACACCACAAAGGCCTGCCATCTGGGTGCGGGATACCACGTTCTCGCTGGGGGGAGTATTTATCCGGAGACAGTCAAGGCTAGGTCGTTTCTTTCTCTTGATCTCCCAGATGCCCAACTGCTGGTAAAGGCATTGGGACATTCGAAAGCCGTCCGAAACCATCGTGACTTATCGTTAAAGAAATCATTTATTCATCTATCTAGACCCTAGAATTCAGTCTAGAGTCGAGAGTGCAGTCTATAGAGTCGAGAGTTCAGTCTCGGTTTTCCTTTGTTTAAGTAGTCTGGATCGACATATAGGAGTATAGTCGTTGTTTTCGCCATCCTACTGAAGGAAGGAAGCCATGAGGATGTGTAAGGCGTTGATTGCCTGTTTGTTGGTGGTGTGCGGCGGCTGCCTCGTCACCCAGGTCAGGACGGAGCAGAGAGGTATGAACCGGGAGTAGGAGGACACCACCGGGGTCCTTTATAGCATAATATAAGTGTATTCATGTCGCGATGAACACAAGATGGGATCTCTAGTGACTGCAAGTAAGCTGTAGATGACGAACGGTAAATTGATGTTTATGGCAATTTTATGTGGCCTAAACAGGGCCAAGAAGTACCACAGAACGATGCTATTAGACGATCATACTCCCTCAGACACTGGTGGGATTTGAACCCACAACCGGTTGGTCTGCCCTATGGACAACGATGTGTCTGTATGACAAATGTTATCAGCTAATGGGGGACCTTTGGTTTTAAGTAAACTTATTAATTAAGACTTTCTGGACCCTTGCAATGGTCTTTAAATGCCTGTTGCTCAGACTTTAATGTTGCACCGTATCTGGTTGATCCGTCATGTTCGTGACATCCTTTATTATTGCACGTGTTCGAGATATTTCTATTTACTGTTTCAATTAACGTATATGAGTCTCCCATATTTGCACCCCGTCGTGGGATTTTGAGTTTTCTGAGGAGGCGAAACAAGTTATTATTGTACAGAGAACGTCTGTAGGCATGGTGTGCAGTGGCGCAACGAGAAAAACGCTCTGTGCGAGTGGAGGTGGTGGGGGGGGGGGGGGTTCTTCATTGAAGTTCTGGGTTGAGAATGACCCGTGTCACTGCTGTCGTGTGTGGGGAACGCGCAACACTGGCCTCAACGCCAACATTTCTTTTCATGTTTTTGGCTCTTCCAAGTCGCGGAGTTCGTCAACTTTTTCAGTTCCTTTTTCTCGGGCCGTTGGACTCTATATGTGCCCCCGCTTCGTTCTCAAGACCTCGTGGCAAACTTCCTAAGCACAGTACATCGGGAACATAACGGTAGCCAAGCCCCACTCAGCCACGTGCTCATGATCGGTGGCCGGAAACCCGAGGTTTGTTGGTTTATCGCCCGTGAGGCCTTGGCTTGGCGGGTCATTACGTCAATAACATGTTGTTACGTCATGTTGCAAGCCGACAACACATGGCGGTAATGCAGACAACCGTTAATATCAACCAGCCACTGTCCTATTAGCCTTGTCACGTGTTTCCACGCACCCCCCCCCCCCTCCCCCCCGCCTTCCTTTCAGACGCAGCCGTGCGTGCGATGTACACATGAACATCTCTCTTTATGATGTGAGATTTGCATGACGAGCCTGCAGAAAATCAATTTATCGGCTTTTTCTTGCGAATTACACTATAGGATTCGGCTAAATTCCGTCTTTCATAAATTATTAAACATAACTAGTATTATAGATGTCAGACGAGTATAACTATTGTTAGGAAGATTTTGAAAAGGAAATGATGGCAATTTAGGTTTGCAGCTATTCAGATATAGCGATGCTTTGTCACCTGTCAGGTGTTGTGGGTCAAACATTTTGGATGTAGCTATACACTCCCCCTGTTTTATTTGATTTTGCCATCACATTGCGAGGGCTGGGTCGATATCGATTTGATTCTTAGTGAAACGGTCCCCTGGTCCTATCGCAGATTGATTTTCGGCAAAAAGCTACGTGCTTCAAGTCCAATGAGGCAACATTACCATGCCGTTGTCGGTCTAAGCACGGAAACAAGTGCGGGGCAGGCCGTTGCACAGGCCATCCCAGTACATCCGTCATCGCTGCTGTTTTTCCAGGTGTCAGAGTATTTCATTATGGCAATAGGTTGGTTGGTTGGTTATTCAGGACGCTTTAACCACTTTTTGTTCATATCGCGTCAATGGGAGAAGGAAGGGAGAGTGGAGCCATGTCCCCCGTGGTAACCAACTACTCTTTACGAAGAAAGACATGGGGTCGTTATCCTGCGACCACACAAACATGCCCACAGCGGGGCTCGAACCACCGATCCACGTGCCGTTAGGCTCTCCTGTGACCAGAGCACTCAATGCGAGCGCTCTAGCCCACTGACCTATCGGGCCGGCCCCTATGGCAATAGGTGTCGGGTGTCTGTTTGGGTTCAACGCTTCCACAATGGGGTAATTCGACTTAAATGCAAAGCACCCATTTTTCTGAATCCTTTTTTTTTCTTTTTGACACGTTTCTGTGGCCAAATAGGTAAAAAAAATCACGACTCGTATTCTATAACTGGATGCGTAAGTTTTTTTTTTTTTATTGGGTGAAGTAAAGTAGGTCAAATTTAAATTTATTGATGCCTTAAAACCATGTATTCCGTGCCGTTGTCTCGTTATGTACTACATGTAAACTTATAACCTTTGGTAAAGTTGTCTAATGTTATATTTGTTTCAGACTGGCAGCCATACCTGAACAAAATAGCCGCAGCTGTGGCGAACTACACAGACTGTGAACAAGACGGGTGTACTTGCCATGAAAGGTGAATGGATTTTCATTCTGCGTTTCTGGCTGTGGCAAGATATCAGCTATTTTTGTTTGATCGATATGCGATCACTAAATTGGTCATTTAAGTAGATTTATTACGAATAGGAAACATATCTATACTTGTATGTCAGAGAGACATGATACTGTTAGTGTATCTACTATTCGTACTGGTTCACGTCAGAGCCATAGTCATGTAGAGGTAAATACATCACCAGGGTTTCATAGCACCCATGTACGTACTGCAGAACAAGGTGACAAACACGTTTACTGAGCTATTCACCAAGACACCAAGAAGCGAAACAAATGCTACTTTACATAACTTGCCTTATTTTAAGTTATACCGGATATATAATATGTTACATTGAGATGCGTTCTGTTCTCCCGCTTTAAACGCTGTACACGCTTCTAACTGTTATCCATGTCTTAGCTTAGTTGTGCCCAGGGAGTTGGTTCTACTATGTGATCACTGCCAGAACCCCGATTATGTTTCACTGCTGAATGATTGTCTTTCCTGGTTTCCTCTCACCATATCACCGAGCTCCCCTCGAGTTCCTTTCCCTCTTACCCACTGTTGGATAAACCGTCCCATGTGAGCCCTGGAGCTGCTATCTCTTGTTTCCTGCAACTGCGAAGGTATTTCTCTGTTTCTCCGTAAGCCTGCATTGTCAATGCTCGTCCAGTGTACCAGCATTCCTTGGCACGGTCTGTGAGCTTACAAGCTGGGTCACCCATCCCTGGCACAAACGCCGGTCCTCTGTCACCATACCTTTATATTACCTTTGCTTCTAACTTTAAGTTAACCTTCACCCCTCTTAACATCTTGCAAACTGTGCGCTCCCTTTGCGTTTTTTAATTTAATTCCCCTGCCTGAGTCCCTCGCCGGCACGTGGTCTCTTCTTCCAATTTTCCGTTTTTCTTAAATTCATGTATGACATTCATCCATCGCTCTATTTGGACGTCCTCCACCCCCCCCCCCCTCCCCTCTTCCCTCTCTCCCCCTTCCAGCGCCCTGGACAGCGACCTGGTAGAATGGAAGGCAGGCGTCCCCCTGGAGGACTTTATCCGGGCCAGGGACAGCGACAAGGGCACGCTATACCAGATCATTAACCACAGACTGTACAGGGACACCGAGTGCATGTTCGCCAAGAGGTGAGTCCGCTCCGTCACGGTGTACATATACCGCGCTACTCCCGCCTTTTGCAGTGTGCTCGAGAGAGATCTCGACATCTGGAAGAATGGCATCCAGCGAAGCGACTTCGACAGGTCCAAGGACAAGGGGACCCATTACCAAATCATTGACCACAAGTTGTACAGAGACACCGATTGCATGTTTCCATTTAGGTATGGAGCTCTTCATTATTTCAACGTATTTCATCATATGTATATACCTCATCGATTTATTGTAACTTTTTTCGGTTATTATAACTTAAATATATTGATGCTATTAATGTTTTTTGTTGACATTACCGGTAAGATACTAATGTTAAATAATGTGTTTCTTATCCTATCGTATCCCATGTAAGCCGATGCACATCATCGCGACCTAGCGAACTGTTCTGAACTAAAGTAACGAGACCAATGGATAATACTTGATTTACCACATTATTAGTAGGTTGTTATGTGTTTACGTGTTATAGTATATGTATAACGGTCTACTGGCTTTCTCCCCTGTGTTATTATTTACCAGACATGTGCGAGAATAGATAAACACAAATTGTAGTATCGTAGTAAATGTTATCATTGTACGATGTTTTGGAAATTTAACAAAAGCTATCAACATTGTTCATGTAAACATTTCCATAACCCGTTTGCGGTTCTTCTGGTGCCTACCGCTCTTGCCTCAGTCGGTGAGTACAGTGAGTACTTTGTGGGGTGGACACAGGGCACTGGTACTCAATGCTACTCTATCCTAAAGTGTTACAGTACTAGGCGTATATATAGCTTTACATGTGTTAGTTACTGGTAGTTATAGGTCGTGGTGTCCTGTATGTGGCGTATTTATGCATACAGGGTATTTGTCAGTTAACAACGGTAGTATAATGCTACCTATTGATGTACAGTATAATACTGTAGTATAATACTGCTGATGTAGTATAATACTACAGATGTAGTATAATACTACAGATGTAGTATAATACTACAGATGTTGAATAATACTACAGATGTAGTATAATACTACAGATGTAGTAGAATACTACAGATATAGTCTAATGTACTACAGATATAGTATAATGTATTACAGATGTAGTATAATGTACTACAGATGTAGTATAATGTACTACAGATGTAGTATAATACTACAGATGTAGTATAATACTACAGATGTTGAATAATACTACAGATGTAGTATAATACTACAGATGTAGTATAATACTACAGATGTTGTATAATACTACAGATGTAGTATAATACTACAGATGTTGTATAATACTACAGATGTAGTATAGTACTACAGATGTTGTAGAATACTACAGATGTAGTATAATACTACAGATGTAGTATAATACTACAGATGTAGTATAATACTACAGATGTAGTATAGTACTACAGATGTAGTGTAATACTGCAGATGTAGTATAACACTACTGATGTAGTATAATGTACTACAGATGTTGTATTATACTGTAGTATAATACTGCTGATCAGGTGTAAAGGCGTCCAGCCCCAGTATCTCCTATATTACCCACCCCCCCAGGTGTATAGAGTCCGGCACCAGTATGAGACTCCAGACACATATCTCCTATATTACCCACTCCCCCAGGTGTAAAGGCTGCCGGCACCAGTATGAGACTTCAGATATATATATCTTATATTACCCACTCCCCCAGGTGTAAAGGCTGCCGGCACCAGTATGAGACTTCACATATATATATCCTATATTACCCACTCCCCCAGGTGTAAAGGCTGCCGGCACCAGTATGAGACTTCACATATATATATCCTATATTACCCACTCCCCCAGGTGTAAAGGCGTCCAGCACCAGTGTGAGACTTCAGATATATATATCCTATATTACCCACTCCCTCAGGTGTAAAAGCAGCCGGCACCAGTATGAGACTTATATCTCCTATATTACCCACTCCCCCAGGTGTAAAGGCGTCCATCACCAGTATGAGACTTCAGATATTCATATCCTATATTACCCACTCCCCCAGGTGTAAAGACTGCTAGCACCAGTATGAGACTTATATCTCCTATATTACTCACTCCCCCAGGTGTAAAGGCGTCCAGCGCCAGTAGGAGACTTCAGCCATATATCTCCTATATTACCCACTCCCCCAGGTGTAAAGACTGCTAGCACCAGTATGAGACTTATATATCCTATATTACCCACTCCCCCAGGTGTAAAGGCGTCCAGCGCCAGTAGGAGACTTCAGCCATATATCTCCTATATTACCCACTCCCCCAGGTGTAAAGGCTGCCGGCACCAGTATGAGACTTCAGACATGTATCTCCTATATTACCCACTCCCCCAGGTGTAAAGGCGTCCAGCACCAGGATGAGACTTCAGCCATATATCCTATATTACCCACTCCCCCAGGTGTAAAGGCGTCCAGCGCCAGTAGGAGACTTCAGCCATATATCTCCTATATTACCCACTCCCCCAGGTGTAAAGGCTGCCGGCACCAGTATGAGACTTCAGACATGTATCTCCTATATTACCCACTCCCCCAGGTGTAAAGGCGTCCAGCACCAGGATGAGACTTCAGCCATATATCCTATATTACCCACTCCCCCAGGTGTAAAGGCGTCCAGCGCCAGTAGGAGACTTCAGCCATATATCTCCTATATTACCCACTCCCCCAGGTGTAAAGGCTGCCGGCACCAGTATGAGACTTCAGACATGTATCTCCTATATTACCCACTCCCCCAGGTGTAAAGGCTGCCGGCACCAGTATGAGACTTCAGACATGTATCTCCTATATTACCCACTCCCCCAGGTGTAAAGGCGTCCAGCACCAGGATGAGACTTCAGCCATATATCCTATATTACCCACTCCCCCAGGTGTAAAGGCGTCCAGCGCCAGTAGGAGACTTCAGCCATATATCTCCTATATTACCCACTCCCCCAGGTGTAAAGGCTGCCGGCACCAGTATGAGACTTCAGCCATATCTCCTATATTACCCACTCCCCCAGGTGTAAAGGCGTCCAGCACCCGTATGAGACTTCAGCCATATATCTCCTATATTACCTACTCCCCCAGGTGTAAAGGCGTCCAGCACCAGTATGAGACTTCAGACATGTATCTCCTATATTACCTACTCCCCCAGGTGTAAAGGCGTGGAACACTTTATCATGGGGATCATCGACCGACTCCCAGACATGGAGCTGATTATTAACACCCGGGACTGGCCGCAGTCGCCCAAGTGGGGCACTCCACTTCCGGTCTTCTCCTTCAGCAAAGTGGTGCGTACATCACGACGATCCCTCGTCACGTGACTATCAGTGCTGCCGCGGCTGCTGCACGTCATTAAATTATCTAAAGGCGCGTCATTAATTAATCTTTAGTCATTGATTTGTCATTGATTGTCTTAACTGCGCCAAGCTTTCCGTCGCCGCTTCATCGTGGTGCATGATCCATAGGGTGACCTCGTCACGTCATTACCATAGCTGCTATCTACATTATCGCCATTTTAATGTCCGTGCCGGTATACCAGCTTTCTGTTATGGTATCATTCGACGCAGTCCGGCATATATGGATAAAACATGTTTTTTTATTATATATATATATTAATATAGACATGGATATGTTCCTTTCTACATCAATTTTGGTTTAATGAGAACGCGTATTTCGTACCACGTCTGTCCTATCTATCTTCACCACAAATTCATGCGGAAATGTCTTACTTAACGAGATAATGCCATCGCCATAAACTCTGTACACCAGAGAGGAGGAGGGAGTGGCAGGATTTACATGTATTTGATACAAGTGTATGTTGCTATGGCTCGCAGGTGAAGGAGAACCATGACATCATGTACCCTGCCTGGACCTTCTGGGAGGGGGGCCCGGCCGTTTGGCCCATCTACCCCACCGGGCTGGGCCGCTGGGACGAGCAGAGAAAGATCATACCACGGTAAGACAACTGCCATCTACCCCACCGGGCTGGGCCGCTGGGACGAGCAGAGGAAGATCATACCACGGTAAGACAACTGCCATCCCCTCCCATCTACCCCACCGGGCTGGGCCGCTGGGACGAGCAGAGGAAGATCATACCACGGTAAGACAACTGCCATCCCCTCCCATCTACCCCACCGGGCTGGGCCGCTGGGACGAGCAGAGGAAGATCATACCACGGTAAGACAACTGCCATCCCCTCCCATCTACCCCACCGGGCTGGGCCGCTGGGACGAGCAGAGGAAGATCATACCACGGTACGACAACTGCCATCTACCCCACCGGGCTGGGCCGCTGGGACGAGCAGAGGAAGATCATACCACGGTACGACAACTGCCATCTACCCCACCGGGCTGGGCCGCTGGGACGAGCAGAGGAAGATCATACCACGGTACGACAACTGCCATCTACCCCACCGGGCTGGGCCGCTGGGACGAGCAGAGGAAGATCATACCACGGTAAGACAACTGCCATCTACCCCACCGGGCTGGGCCGCTGGGACGAGCAGAGAAAGATCATACCACGGTAAGACAACTGCCATCTACCCCACCGGGCTGGGCCGCTGGGACGAGCAGAGGAAGATCATACCACGGTAAGACAACTACCATCCCCTCCCATCTACCCCACCGGGCTGGGCCGCTGGGACGAGCAGAGAAAGATCATACCACGGTAAGACAACTGCCATCTACCCCACCGGGCTGGGCCGCTGGGACGAGCAGAGGAAGATCATACCACGGTAAGACAACTGCCATCCCCTCCCATCTACCCCACCGGGCTGGGCCGCTGAGACGAGCAGAGGAAGATCATACCACGGTAAGACAACTGCCATCCCCTCGCCTGTCCAGTCGTGCCAGTCCTGTGTATGTATGTGTATGTATGTGACGGTGTGTCACATACATAGATATATTCTCAGCGGCCTAAAATGCCAACATTTCATTTTGTTTCACCTCACAAATACAGTCCATATTCCATTCGGTTCGGACGCCTAATCATGTTTAGTTGGCTTGAACTAGGAATGTGCCTAAAGTGGAACGCATATTTTTGGCCAACTTTATCCCATTGACATAAGTGCGGTTATGCCTATGACGTTACATCAGTGACGTTATACCGTGCTGTTATAATACCAGTGTTATTAGTAATGTTATAGCAATGATGTTATGTCGTAGCGTTATACAGTGACGATGCAGATTGACCTTATATGGACCTTATTCCGGTGTCCTATTAGTGACGCTATACCTTGACGTTATACTGTGACGTTATACCAGTGACGTTATAGCAGTGACGTACCAGTGACGTGATACCAGTTACGTTATACCTTGACGTTATACCAGTGACATTATACCTTGACGTTATACTTTGACGTTATACCTTGACGTTATACTTTGACGTTATACCTTGACGTTATGCTTCGACGTTATACTGTGACGTTATACTTTGACGTTATACATTGACGTTATACTTTGACGTTATACATTGACGTTATACAGTGACGTTATACCAGTGGCGTGATACAATGCCATTATACAATGACGTTATACCATTGCCGTTATACCAGTGACGTTACACCAGTGACGTTATACATCGACGTTATACCAGTGACGTTATACCTTCAAGTTATACGGCGCCATGTCCCCTGCAGGGAGGCCAAGAAGTGGCCCTGGTCCAAGAAACTCAAGAAGGGTTTCTTCCGGGGGTCTCGGACCAGCTCCGAGAGGGACCCGCTCGTCCGACTGTCACGACAGGAACCAGACCTCGTGGAGGCCCAGTACACCAAGAACCAGGCCTGGAAGTCAGACAAGGTACGCCAGGGTGGGGTGGTGTGGGTGGTAGGGGGTAGGGGTGGTACCTGATGGAGGCCCAGTACACCAAGAACCAGGCCTGGAAGTCAGACAAGGTACGCCAGGGTGGGGTGGTGTCGGTAGTAATGGGGTAGGAGTGGTACCTAATGGAGGCCCAGTACACCAAGGACCAGGCCTGGAAGTCAGACAAGGTACGCCAGGGTGGGGTGGTGGGGGTGGTAGGGGGTAGGGGTGGTACCTGATGGAAGCCCAGTACACCAAGAACCAGGCCTGGAAGTCAGACAAGGTACGCCAGGGTGGGGTGGTAGGGGGTAGGGGTGGTACCTGATGGAAGCCCAGTACACCAAGAACCAGGCCTGGAAGTCAGACAAGGTGCGCCTGGGTGGGGTGGTAAGGGGGTAGGGGTAGGGGGGTACCTGATGGAGGCCCAGTACACCAAGAACCAGGCCTGGAAGCCAGACAAGGTACGCCAGGGTGGGGTGGTAGGGGGTAGGGGTGATACCTAATGGAGGCCCAGTACACCAAGAACCAGGCCTGGAAGTCAGTCAAGGTACGCCAGGGTGGGGTGGTGGGGGTGGTAGGGGGTAGGGGTGGTACCTGATGGAGGCCCAGTACACCAAGAACCAGGCCTGGAAGTCAGACAAGGTACGCCAGGGTGGGGTGGTGTCGGTAGTAATGGGGTAGGAGTGGTACCTAATGGAGGCCCAGTACACCAAGGACCAGGCCTGGAAGTCAGACAAGGTACGCCAGGGTGGGGTGGTGGGGGTGGTAGGGGGTAGGGGTGGTACCTGATGGAAGCCCAGTACACCAAGAACCAGGCCTGGAAGTCAGACAAGGTACGCCAGGGTGGGGTGGTAAGGGGGTAGGGGTAGGGGGGTACCTGATGGAGGCCCAGTACACCAAGAACCAGGCCTGGAAGTCAGACAAGGTGCGCCTGGGTGGGGTGGTAAGGGGGTAGGGGTAGGGGGGTACCTGATGGAGGCCCAGTACACCAAGAACCAGGCCTGGAAGCCAGACAAGGTACGCCAGGGTGGGGTGGTAGGGGGTAGGGGTGATACCTAATGGAGGCCCAGTACACCAAGAACCAGGCCTGGAAGTCAGTCAAGGTACGCCAGGGTGGGGTGGTGGGGGTGGTAGGGGGTAGGGGTGGTACCTGATGGAGGCCCAGTACACCAGGAACCAGGCCTGGAAGCCAGACAAGGTACGCCAGGGTGGGGTGGTGGGGGTGGTAGGGGGTAGGGGTGGTACCTGATGGAGGCCCAGTACACCAAGAACCAGGCCTGGAAGTCAGACAAGGTACGCCGGGATGGGGTGGTAAGGGGGGTAGGGGTGGTACCTGATGGAGGCCCAGTACACCAAGGACTAGGCCTGGAAGTCAGACAAGGTACGCCAGGTTGGGGTGGTGGGGGTGGTAGGGGGTAGGGGTGGTACCTGATGGAGGCCCAGTACACCAAGGACCAGGCCTGGAAGTCAGACAAGGTACGCCAGGTTGGGGTGGTGGGGGTGGTAGGGGGTAGGGGTGGTACCTGATGGAGGCCCAGTACACCAGGAACCAGGCCTGGAAGTCAGACAAGGTGCGCCAGGGTGGGGTGGTGGGGGTGGTAGGGGGTAGGGGTGGTACCTGATGGAGGCCCAGTACACCAGGAACCAGGCCTGGAAGTCAGACAAGGTGCGCCAGGGTGGGGTGGTGGGGGTGGTAGGGGTAGGGGGGGTACCTAATGGAGGCCCAGTACACCAGGCCTGAAAGTCAGACAAGGTACGCCAGGGTGGGGTGGTAGGGGGTAGGGGTGGTACATTATTGGAGGCCCAGTACACCAAGAACACCAAGAACCAGGCCAAGTCAGACAAGGTGCGCCAGGGTGGGGTGGTGGGGGTGGTAGGGGTAGGGGGGTACCTGATGGAGGTCCAGTACACCAAGAACACCAAGAACCAGGCCAAGTCAGACAAGGTACGCCAGGGTGGGTGGGTGGGGTGGTAGGGGGTAGGGTTGGTACCTAATGGAGGCCCAGTACACCAGGCCTGAAAGTCAGACAAGGTACGCCAGGGTGGGGTGGTAGGGGGTAGGGGTGGTACCTGATGGAGGCCCAGTACACCAGGAACCAGGCCTGGAAGCCAGACAAGGTACGTCAGTGTGGGGTGGTAGGGGGTAGGGGTGGTACATAATGGAGGCCCAGTACACCAAGAACCAGGCCGGGAAGTCAGGTACGCCAGGGTGGGGGGGTGGGGGGGGGGGTTAAGGGGGTAGGGGTGGTACCTAATGGAGGCCCAGTACACCAAGAACCAGGCCTGGAAGTCAGACAAGGTACGTCGGGATGGGGTGGTAAGGGGGTGGTACCTGATGGAGGCCCAGTACACCAGGAACCAGGCCTGGAAGCCAGACAAGGTACGCCAGGGTGGGGTGGTGGGGGTGGTAAGGGGTAGGGGTGGTACCTGATGGAGGCCCAGTACACCAGGAACCAGGCCTGGAAGCCAGACAAGGTGCGCCAGGGTGGGGTGGTGGGGGTGGTAGGGGGTAGGGGTGGTACCTGATGGAGGTCCAGTACACCAGGAACCAGGCCTGGAAGCCAGACAAGGTGCGCCAGGGTGGGGTGGTGGGGGTGGTAGGGGTAGGGGGTGGTACCTGATGGAGGCCCAGTACACCAGGAACCAGGCCTGGAAGCCAGACAAGGTACGCCAGGGTGGGGTGGTGGGGGTGGTAGGGGGTAGGGGTGGTACCTGATGGAGGCCCAGTACACCAGGAACCAGGCCTGGAAGCCAGACAAGGTGCGCCAGGGTGGGGTGGTGGGGGTGGTAGGGGGTAGGGGTGGTACCTGATGGAGGTCCAGTACACCAGGAACCAGGCCTGGAAGCCAGACAAGGTGCGCCAGGGTGGGGTGGTGGGGGTGGTAGGGGTAGGGGGGTACCTGATGGAGGTCCAGTACACCAGGAACCAGGCCTGGAAGCCAGACAAGGTGCGCCAGGGTGAGGTGGTGGGGGTGGTAGGGGTAGGGGGGGTACCTGATGGAGGCCCAGTACACCAAGAACACCAAGAACCAGGCCAAGTCAGACAAGGTACGCCAGGGTGGGGGGTTGGGGTGGTAGAGGGTAGGGTTGGTACCTAATGGAGGCTCAGTACACCAGGCCTGAAAGTCAGACAAGGTACGCCAGGGTGGGGTGGTAGGGGGTAGGGGTGGTACATAATGGAGTCCCAGGACACCAAGAACCAGGCTTGGAAGCCAGACAGGGTACGCCAGGGTGGGGTGGTGGGGGTGGTAGGGGTAGGGGTGGTACCTAATGGAGGCCCAGTACACCAGGAACCAGGCCTGGAAGTCAGACAAGGTACGCCAGGGTGGGGTGGTAGGGGGTAGGGGTGGTACATAATGGAGGCCCAGTACACCAAGAACCAGGCCTGGAAGCCAGACAAGGTACGCCAGGGTGGGGTGGTGGGGGTGGTAGGGGTAGGGGTGGTACCTAATGGAGGCCCAGTACACTAAGAACCAGGCCTGGAAGTCAGACAAGGTACGCCAGGGTGGGATGGTGGGGTGGTAAGAGGGTAGGGGTGGTACCTAATAGAGGCCTAGTACACCAGGCCTGGAAGTCAGACAAGGTACGCCAGGGTGGGGTGGTGGGGGTGGTAGGGGTAGGGGGGTACGCAAGGAATGAAGGGGACGTACATCCGTTTTAAGTGTGACCTTTCACTAATTTCATTGTGGCAGGTCTACGCAATAGATCCATATTTTATTATTATTTAACTACATTAATATTTTAATAATAGTTTATGTACTTCTGTACTTATAGGACACGTTGGGAATGCCACCCGCCAAGGAAATCAAGCTGGAGGACCATTGCAAATACAGGTACACCCTCTCCTATACGTGGAGTCTTAACATATTAGACTTTCTTTGAATTGACGCAAACAAATATATTCGTTATGTCAGACGATGATTTCTTTGTCAGTTATATGGTGTTTTAGTGTTTCTTGCTATCTGACTGCGGTTCTGACTTCCAGCGAGTAATAGTAATAATAATAATAATACATAATAATACATGAGGCTTGTGTGTAAAGTTGTTGTTGGAGTTGACCACTAGGGCCGCTGTCGTCGCGTTGCTAGGTACCTGTACAACTTCCGGGGAGTGGCGGCCAGCTTCCGGTTGAAGCACCTGTTCCTGTGCAAGTCGCTGGTGTTCCACGTTGGCTCTGAGGAGAACACCTGGCTGGAATTCTTCTACCCCGCCATGAGGCCCTGGGTCCACTACATCCCCGTCAGGCGGGACCTCAGCGATAACAGGTCAGTGTGGTTGTGTGTGTGTGGGGGGGAGGAGGGGGGGGGGGTCACCCCGTGGCTGCAGCTCTTTTACCCCGCCATGAGGCCCTGGGTCCACTACATCCCCGTCAGGCGGGACCTCAGCGATAACAGGTCAGTGTGGTTGTGTGTGTGGGGGAGGGGGGGGGGTCACCCCGTGGCTGGAGTTCTTCTACCCCGCCATGAGGCCCTGGGTCCACTACATCCCCGTCAGGCGGGACCTCAGCGATAACAGGTCAGTGTGGTTGTGTGTGTGTGGGGGGGAGGAGGGGGGGGGGTCACCCCGTGGCTGCAGCTCTTTTACCCCGCCATGAGGCCCTGGGTCCACTACATCCCCGTCAGGCGGGACCTCAGCGATAACAGGTCAGTGTGGTTGTGTGTGTGGGGGAGGGGGGGGGGGTCACCCCGTGGCTGGAGTTCTTCTACCCCGCCATGAGGCCCTGGGTCCACTACATCCCCGTCAGGCGGGATCTCAGGGATTAATGGTCAGTGTGGTTGTGGGGGGGGGGGGGGGGGGTCAGTAGGATCGCCTTTGGCCTTTGTCGAGTATGTCCTGCTAGGCTAGCCCAAACGACAGTTACGTGATTCGAATTCCTGCTGTGCAATATTCTATTTTTCTGCCACGTAATTACAGATATTATATTTCAAATTATAAATATATTACGCTGATTATTACATGTTTTATACATATATATATACATGTATTACATGCATGTATTACAAGCTGTAATTCCCATTATGTATTTAAGATTATATTAGCAAGTATGCTATATGACAGTTTATGAGTTGGATATAAGGTAATATGGTTCTATTGTGATTCTAACGAGACGTGGTTTGTGCTTCACAGAGATTTACTGGAGTTTGTTATGGAGAACGATGACGTCGCCGAACAAATAGCACTGCGGTAGGTGGAGCCACTGATACATGTGCCTCTCAATCACTATGTGTATAGTGTATAGTGTAAAGTCAATACAGAAACTCATTTGCATCGCATGCCAGCCGATTATAAATTTATTTGGGATTCTGCCATTGGCAATCTGATCCCTTTATGTACATAGGGCTATACAGTTCTCGCGATCGGGCCGCGAGACTTCAGTTTTGGGGACATACAAACACACGTGCTCCATGTTGAAGTATAGGCAGCTATAAGTCAATTTCTTTCCAGGTTAATTCCAAAGACTATGAGTACCCTTTCACTAAACAGGGCTATGAGAGATATACGTTAAAATATTTGGAGGCGATGAAGCGCAGAACTTTGGAAATATACAAGGAAAAATCCGTCTTCAAAACACTCAAAAGCTAAAAATAACGTTCTAAATTTAGCCCTGCACCCGGGCTTTCGCAAGTTCACCAAACAGCGAGTGACGTCACAGAGTTTCGCGTGCCACCGCGGTAACAAAAATGGCGAGAGCAAGTGATCGACTTAACCATTCCGCTGTCAAAATGGGCAGTGCATGGAGTAACAGCACACGGATGCGTCATTAAACCCCATGGTAAAGATAACACAAGACCAGTTGGATGTTTTCGTATCCCTTTTGGATCACGAAAAGACCAAGTTTCTTCATTTCTGTAAGTTTTCTGTTTGAAGCGTTGCGCCAACATTGTCACCGGGGGGAATCCGTGTGACGTCATAATGCCTCGTTTTCGTAGGAAATGCAGAAAAACGTTAGTTTCTCAGTCGTATTGTCCCGTCGTAACAAATATTCGTCATTGTGATGTCGCAAACGAATAAAAAATATGTCGTCTATCCGTTTTGTGAAGCTATATTTCTTAAATATTCTGAATCATATCGCTAGGCCTTCCGCAATGGACCCACCCCTCGGCGCCTGGCTTTTGCGCAGGTAGTCTGGTTCCCGGTCTCTCTCTTTGCGTAACATACACGTCACGCCTACGTCACAGATAGTCAGGATACCAGTGTGCGCAGCGCTTTTAAACTCGTTCCGAGCACGTGCTTCGTTTGTTTGTCCCCAAAATGAGTATACCGGAAGCCTAGGCGAACGAGACTTTATAGCCCTATTGCGAGGCCATCAGTGTCAAGACGACAGTCACTATATATAGAACCATCTTACTATAAGAAATACGTGATCTTAACGGAGGTTGTCATTTCATCTGAGATCACCTACATATTTCTAAGACGTGTATAATCCTTCCAGAGGCTACCAGTTCATCTGGGATCACCTACGTATGGAAGATGTTTCCTGTTACTGGGAGAAGCTCCTCACGAAATATTCGGCGCTGCTGACCTGGAAACCCAAGCTGAACCGCGAATTGATAGAGATCAAGATAGAGTCTCCCCGCCACAGCGAGCTGTGATGACCACGTGTCCATCGTGTAGAAATCCCGTTTATCGCTCAATGTCACACATTCCGGCTTCCACAAGTCCTGACTCCCATCTTTTTGGTGTGGCTGTTGAAAGTCCCAGTTCTTCACGTGGTTTATTCGGTGTAACTGCTGAAGTTTATATTTCACGCTAGGACCAATATTTTAGTCACGTTATATTGATGTTATAATCACGTTATATAGACGTTATAATCACGTTATATTGATGTTCTAATCACGTTATATAGACGTTATAATCACGTTATATTGATGATATAATCACGTTATATAGACGTTATAATCACGTTATATTGATGATATAATCACGTTATATAGACGTTATAATCACGTTATATTGATGATATAATCACGTTATATAGACGTTATAATCACGTTATATAGACGTTATAATCACGTTATATTACTGTTGTAATCACCTTATGTATATGTTATATTGATGTGTTATGTCACGTTATAGATAGGCAATATAATTGAAGGTTCATTTCGTTGTATTTTCGTTGTCAAGACACTATTCACGTTTGATCGACGCTGTAACAACGTTATGTGGACGCATTGTGTAACGGATGGGGGTGGGGTGGGGATTTAAGGCTAGGTTAAGTTTGTATTGCCGGTACGCGTACGGGATATATGCGTTATAATAACGTTGTATAAACGTTCTGTTGTTTTTATGGACTAAATACGCGAATCGCACTGACATTTTATATGTTAAAGCGACCTCTAATCCACATATTTAACGCGGCGCTGCTAAGGAAGGGTTGTTAGATATATGTTAGTGATGCTTGCATTATGGGACCACTCAAGAAAAAAAGAAAGAAATAAGGACTTAATCAATTACAGATATCTGTTATGTCTTGACGCTTGTATGTTATACGCTTGTGTTAACCAGGATAAATGCCTTGCTTTGAAAGCGTGGAACACTTATGGTTATGTGGGACCATGCATCACCCAGAACCGTGGTAGTATTGGTTGTAGTTTACATATCGTGTTTCACAAGGCGGATTTTATGCTTATTTTGGTCCGATATGTTCACAGCTAATTTCACAAAGACTTACTCCCGTTTGTCCTAAGTCTCAAAGGTGAAGTTGTACATGGTTACAATAAATCTGCACTAAAATGTGTGTTCTACCAAGGTGCACCCTGTGGCCTAGTCGGTAGTGCGTTCGGCTCTTGTCAACCATGCTCTGGTAGGCCAGCCCAGCGGCCAGCCCAGCGGCCAGCCCAGCGGCCAGCCCAGCGGCCAGCCCAGCGGCCAGCCCAGCGGCCAGCCCAGCGGCCAGCCCAGCGGCCAGCCCAGCGGCCAGCCCAGCGGCCAGCCCAGGCCAGCCCAGCGGCCAGCCCAGCGGCCAGCCCAGCGGCCAGCCCAGCGGCCAGCCCGCCAGAGTTCGAATCTCGACCTGTGCAAATGCAACCAACTGGATCATTTCTCCTTAAAGATCGCCATGCCGTATAAATATTTGTGTGGTTTGCATGATTTGCGATAATACGGGACAATCAGATATCTGTCTGAATGCAGATGTGGGAAACTGGGTAAAACCCGAATAACAAATGTCAACGACACAATTGTTTGTTGTATTATAATTTTGCTTGAATGAATCTTAGTTGCTCGGGCAGGTATTTTTAAAAAGGTGAAATCAGTGTTTCTTTATATATATATAATTTTATTCGTACCAAGATTACACTTTCGACAGATCACCGTTACAGTGAAGAAAAAACAGAACACAAGCCAATAACATTAAGAGGTTTGTGGGAATGAAAAATGGGCCTTGCTGCGCATTACATAAATACTGATATGAGTGTTGTTATCCTTATCGTTAATATCCATATCAGATGCCCGGAGTTTCAAAAAACAATATATTGCGCCAACAATGGCGTGATCGCAATGACTTGAAACGCACTGCCCCAATCGGCTGTCTGGAAAAAGACTAAAATTGTGCTTACTGATTTGATATTTATCACAACATTAACACTTTTACTTGTATTGGATCTACGTCCGTTTAAGGATAGTGTTGCCCAAAAATTCGTGTTGGAATTCTTGATTTGCAGCAGCAATATTGATGCAGTCACTGGTTGTGCCTATCGGGAAGTTAATACCACGCTCCGTCACGCTTCTAATAAATACTCACCGATAATCCGTCTGGTTCTTCCACGAAATAAAAACGGTTCTTCACTTTTTGGATGTGTTTGTTGGTTTGTATATCATGGTGGATTAAACCACATGTGTAATGTAATGCGATATACAAGTAATTTGATAATCGAGAGAGCAAACGAAAGTGTTTCCTGAGCCATGATTATAACACGATAAGAACGCAAAGGTCAATCCTACCTCACGATATAGCTTTGACGTATGCCAAATCAATTTAAAATAGCTTTATTTTCGTTTCACTGAGGATCATAACAAGCCATGAGTTCAAGCCGTGACATATCTTCAGTTTTAACAATAGTTAAAGTTAACATTCATACAACTCGTGGTGATACGTGGCCACACAACCCCCTTAACCCAATCAAAAGGCAACGACGATCAGACTAAGAACCAAATAGCTTCAGTTCCATATCAACCAACCACTATATACCACTCTGTAAAACATGCATGTGAGTAACACGTGAGAGATTCGGCAATAACTGGTAATACGTACCAGTTTGTCATGATGGTCATTTAATAAAATTGATATAAACTTTGATTAACTAGATTATTATCTAGCTCACAGGTAAACCGTAAGTCTGTCAACTTCTAGGAAGATTAACCATTGTTTTATATTCGACATTGCAATATCGGAATGCCATATAGCAATATAAATTATATTCGACATTGGAAATACTGAATGCCATATAGCAATATAAATTACGAGATTGCGTCACCCTTAGGGTGGGAATGACGTAAAATGTCAAATCCGGATTTATGTCTTCGGCCCACTACAATGACCTTGACCTTAACAATTGATTTGACTGACTTTATTTGTGACATATTTGGCCCCTCAGATCCATATTTGACATCTTAGATCCAGATTGACCCATCAGATCTATATTTGATACCTCATATCCATATTGACCCTTCAGATCCGACAGCTCTAAAACTGTCGCTATAGTGAGCATCCTCTCAATTGTTGGTCCCATCCCAAAAGTAAAAGTCACTCTTTAGTTTCGCCCCCTGGCTCAACGATCTCGCTCGGTGGACAGCTAAAACCAAACTGCCCGTTTTTTAGTTTCGGTCTACATTTCTGATTTCTACATCCCTACCATGCACATTTTCATAGCAACCAACTGAATCATCAACCACCCCAGCTTCAACCACCCTTCCCCCGCCCCGCCCTCCAAAACAGTATGCCTACATTGGCACCGCGCTCACTGGCACCGCTCGCGACAGTGAAGAGGCTCGCTGTAGTGTTGTTAAGATAAGATTAGCGAGTCGCGCTGTGTTGACATCTCGATAAGCCAAGTGACGAGTCTCCGGCGACACATCATGGATGTCGACCAGCTTTTTTTAATAGTTAATAGCTCTCGTAGGGTCCTATGTTAAAGTTTAGCAATTTTTTGCAGACAAACTACTTAAGCCATTTGCAAAATTCAAAGACGTGATACAAGTTACCTACGGGCTCAATACGTGAAATAATGTACAGCATCATTAAATGAAAACTGTGAACGTTATAGCAAAGACCTTACTATGATCATAGTAAAGTCTTTGGTTATAGCGACTTTCCCGATTTTTGGTTCTATCTACCAATGGTTAAGGAACAAATTAAAAAATCCTGTGTCCTTGACTTTTGACCTACATACTCCGCTGACGAACTTGACCGAGCCATGTCGGATACCTATCGATGGGTAAAGTTACAGAACGAAATGTTGCGTTTTGCGACCTACAGAGCGCGTACACACACACACACACACACACAGACAACGAACGAAGTAATAGATGCCGTAAAATCGAAGATTTTTTGTCATAATTAAGCCCATAGCCCCCGCGCCCCTTAAACAACATGCCACTCACTAATTTGTTCATGGTTTCGAAACAACAACAAAATCATGGTTTGAACCTGCCATTTCACTAAGATCTCGTAAGTTTGCTCGCAAAATGCAAAACTTGAGTTGCTGGGCCTAATAGGAATGACAAATGTTGGATTTTCATATTATGTAACTATATGTTAACAACGAAAGACTTCCGGTTGCACGCACTTACAATCCGTGTCATTAGCCCAACATGGGTTCCGTCAAGTGTTAACACGTCATTGAAAGTTCGTGGTTTTTCAAAGCAGGAATTATACGCGATGAATAACAATACATCAATACATAATGAACATATTATAAGAGCTAAAACAGCCATCACAGACGATGTCAAGAAAAGAATCGGAATCTTCTTTTCGGGGTAAAGTGAACAGACAGGGGCGCGATACCCAATCCGGTTGGTACGTTCAAATCGCTACCGCTTACTTGAAGGCAATTGTTTCGTGGGCTGTGCGTTGGTTGTATTTAACAGTACACCGCGGTTCAACCCACATGATCGCACATTCAGCAGTACGGGCGATGATAAAATTATATTAATTAATAAATTTACAAACAAATGGGCCAATATCTCTTGAGACAATGTAAGCTACACAGTAACATATGTATATGAATAGTACTATAATTATAAACACCACATGAGCGTCCCAAGCGATATACTGGCTGTATTTGAAACGTACATAACTTTATTCGTACGTATATATCTATGTAAGACTGGTAGAACTGCACTTGACTTCGCTTTTGGCACATTATTTGACAGTGAGCTACTCCAGGACTACAGATGACACTGTTGCCTGATCATGCACATAAAGTCAACATCAACAAAGAATTACCAAAACTGACCATACATGTTCATGTAGAGTTAATATTCATTTTGATATTATATATAGAGTATACGGTGAAAACACACTAT
This sequence comes from Arenicola marina, assembly GCA_964019135.1. NCBI lineage: Eukaryota > Metazoa > Annelida > Polychaeta > Arenicolidae > Arenicola > Arenicola marina. The sequence goes on along the minus strand of OZ025248.1, from coordinate 27,413,208 downwards.
TAAAACCACCCGAATGCGACAACCCCTTATACATCGCATTCTCCCCTTATTTTGACGAAAGTGGTAAACATATGCCGTAGGCTAATTGAGCAATCACCGCCTGTTGAAAGGACTCGGTGTAACAGAGTAAAGTTTCACGTTAACATGGTCACCGACAAACGAAGCAACGCCGACGGTAAATATCATGTATATAGCCTGTAAATTCCATCGGTTTGCTGGTTAGCAAAGTCCACCTCGGCAACTTCCCGCATCTCACAGCTCTTCCATGCCCCAGGCCCCGTTAGCTGGTGGCGCCCTCTTCGCCATGTTTTGCTTGGCTTGGCCTAGCGCCACCTGGCGAGCGTTCGAGCCAAATGTCATGGTACTGATGGATTCTGTGACGTTACTGATGTCGGGACTGACGTTGACGAATAGGCAAGCCTGGATGGAGATAGGATCGAGATATATAAACATAAAGCCATTGGTGACTATTATAAGGTTGGTGAAATGAATTAAAATGAATTGTTGGTGTTTTAGGGCGCTCTTGTGCAAATGAAGAATAATTAAATCTGACCAAGAAAACCCCCGGGACAATAAATGAGGTTGGATGAAACATGCCCTAGCTACAGGTGCCATGGTTCGTACCAACGACCTGTTTATCTGTAGCTCTAACTTACCCACGGACTTATGGATATAAGAGTGTCTTCCTTTTAAATCGTCTCGCGTAAAAGGCAACATATAATATTGAAAAGATCTCCAGTTCTTAACTATTTATTTTTCAGCCAGGAACGAAATAAATTTTACTTTCAATGATGACGGTTAAATGAGTGATTATCGATCAAATATTCGCTCCCAAACCTATCTCACAACATAATTATGAAAACAAGTCATACCTATCCGTCGACGTGCCTCTATTGACAGACATTATTTTATGTCAAGGATAAACATACATGCGGTTAGATCTATTTGGAATCCATTGGATTAATCGTACAATACGCAATCAATGCCAAGGACAAGTGGTTCACATGGTGTATCACTAACCTTGGCATCCCCACCCAGACTAGGCTGTAGGAGGTGGGTAAGCTTGGAGTTCCTGTACGGTATATGAAGCTGCCCAGACCTCAGAGCACTAAACACCTGATCCAGAGAAACAAACGCTCTGTATTATTTGAGCAGGTTATGTTACATATATATATTGTAGGTACATATTCACCGAAAGATTGTTTATACATCCTATACTTACAGCGACGTATACTGATGTTCATTCTCGCGATGGCTGATGTCGCTCCCTTGTCTGTTACGCTCGGTTGAGCATAAAGGTTTTGTTTGCTAGATTTTTGACTTATTTTGAAATGTATTTAATCTGTTCAATTTTAATAACTGCCAATTTACGAATACGTATTCCAATAGTGTCACTCTTATCACTAGCAAGGTATGTTTAAAACCGGAAGTGACGTAATATGTGCCTACCTGCCCGAGCGCTGTTAGAGACTTATTGATCGCGGCGGCTTCCACCAAGCGTTGTCCTTCCGCCTCAGTCTTCCCTACGCGCTCTGATCCCGCAAGGTCACACAAGGTCAGCGTGCCAGTTGTCACAGCCCCAGACGCCTTGTCCATTCCCTCAACCGTAATGATGAAGACAAGATGCGATCGAGAACTATAAAAAAATGAAAACGACATTGAGCCGGATATTTATAGACTCAAATTAGACATGGTATATAATGCTTCACCAGGAGTGCTGTGGTTTCATGAAATATATGCATATAATCCATTTATCAAAAACCGCTTTATGTATTGCTCAATGTTAATGGGGCAAACGGGTAATCAACTTTCTTCCTTAATTACAAATTAGAAATAGAAAATACATTAACTATGTCTTTACGTCAGGCACGACGATATGAATAGTTTGAACACAATTAAAAATTGTACTTTTTATTACCTGACGGAATTCATTTTGGTGGATGCCACGTGTCTGTTCTTGTCGCCAAGTTTGAGGATGTCGTCGATGTCGCTGAGACTCTCCACGAACATCTCTGTCATCCCCGGCAGGTGGATCTTGTTGCCCTGGGTCCGGATATCCAGCTGTGTACACGCGCTCGTCAACAGATCATGAATCGTCTCGTTGTAGATCTCCACCATGGAAGCCTAGAGACCGGGATGACGCAAATGGCAGGGGATGGATCATTGGAAGCGGAACTCTGAGGGTTTTAGGCCACTTTTGTACAAGCTTTAGGCCAAATCGGGCTATATTATCGCCCGGGTAATATCGGAATTTATGAAATGAATGTCAAATTATGTGGTACCTGGCTCATGTGACAAACGGTCAAGGTTAAATAGGGACGCGGATACGACAAATGACGGTTAGGATATGCCTAGGAGTTGTTTTCTTTTTTCTCTTGCGTTGATTTCATTAATAATACAAACTACTCGTGGCTCCTTGCTTAAATTGCGTTAATTCATTTGACATCTTCCAACAAAAATGCTGTAAAGGGCGGGGTAACGTTGCTACAGTAATGTGGCAGAACTTAATGTGGACGATACACATGCAGAAGACACATACAATAAGTATCCATTATTGACAATTACCAAGACGGCGAATATGTCTCACCTTAAGTGAATATTGCACGTTTTCCTTCTCGTCGCACATTTGCAACAATTCTTTGATTGACCTGCAATTTTCAGCGGATATCTTGATGAAATATCGTCATTCACCACCATTAGCATCAAACGCATCATCATAATGATCAGCAGCAGCAGCAAGAACAAAGTTGCAATCACTAAGTTATAAGTTATTTTTCATACTTGTTGCTTTATATATGGTATATTATAAACATATTCTCATTACATAATGATCTATAATTGTCGTCTTTAGATGCCAGCCATATGTAACATGCACACACACTTTTATTACCATCCGAAAAAAACCAAAAAAACTGCCACATGACTGAGGTCGGGACTGTAACCGGAAGTGACTTGCCTGACGTTGACGCCCGGATCATCACGTGACCCCTGCATGGTGTATGTCTTGCCCGACCCTGTCTGTCCGTATGCCATGATGCACACGTTGTAGCCATCTATGCATGAGGTGATGGTGGGCTTGGCTTCCTCAAACACCTGGCCACAGATTAGGAATATCAACGAAGTTTTATTAACACACTGCCATCAACGAGGCACCATGTCATTACCAAACGAGGAGAGAGAGGGGGGGGGGGTATTATCTCACCGTACATCACCGTACATGCGAAATAGCAAAAAAAAATCATATGAGCGTATAACACGTGGAAAATGGACGACTGGGTGGGGGGGGGGGGCACACCGAAATCTTGCGACCGGGGGAGGGGGGGGCTAAACATAATTGCGACTTATAATTTTTTTTACGACCGGGGGGAGGGCACAGAATTTGAAAAGAGGGGGGGGGGGGCACAGATATACTTTAGGGTCTGAAAGGGGGGCACGTGCCCCCTGTGCCCCCCCCCCCCTCCTAGACACGCTCATGCAATTATATATATAAAAAATACAGCGGACGATGTACCGTATCTTTGTTATATGTAAGGATGCCAGGCCCATGCAGACATGCAGCCACTTTACAGACTTAAGGTTCAGTCAGACAGCATGTAATATAACATTGACTGACAAAGGTGATATCACACACGCTGGAGAGTAAGGACGAAAAGACGAATGCGGTCGCCAAACATTAAGATGATGAACTGTCATTTGTCATACCAAGCATAGGCCTATACCAGTTGTTCGAAAACTTCTTGTAGTAGAAAACAAGAATGAAATATGACGTTTACCTCATCCTGTCTAGATCTGGTGGTAAACACGCGGTCAAACTTCATTGCTTTCTTGCCGTTAGGAGGCAGCACTTCTCGGTCTGACGGGAACGTCAGACAACACTCAGTGCGGTCGTCATAGCGACAACGGCAGAAAACCCGGATGTTCCCTCGCATTTCTTGTAGCTAAAACCGAAAATATAATTTACGGCACAACAGGATACACATGTTTTTAAGAAGACAGTACTTTTAATATTTAAGATACATTAATATTAACTATTTGCGTTTCTCCGATTTCTCGTGAAATGATTTATATTGCTATGCTGAAAAACCGAAATGCAACGGGTTACCGATACTTAAAGTGAGAAAACTGCCAAGATTCCAGGAGTGTGTACCTTGTTATATAGTAGCCTTCGTTGCAAGGTTTCGCGCCTGTAGAGTTCCTTGACTTGTTCCAATTCGTCACCGTAACCGGCGTCAGAAATACTGATTTTAGTAACCCCCACCATTAACTGAAACGTTAAGGGATGTATGCCATTATTGTCTACATCTGAGTACATAACTTCACGACATAAAACCAATATATGCTGAGACACAGTTTGTTGTAGAAATATATGGGAAAATAAACGTATTTGTTCTACCTCACAGATTACTCTTTCCCGAACGAATGTGACGTATTGAATTAGGCTGGCGTTAAATAACCGCATTAAACGATAGCTATATATATCAAGCATCGAATTATATAATGTTTCTTAATTTAAAAAGTCGGACTTTCTCCCAACATGAAGAGGCTGGTTGCCCTTCGATTCGCTAACCTGCTTCATCATGATTTTAACCTCCTCGAATCTGCTTTGGGCTTCCATCTTGATTCTGGCGTAGTCTTTGTGCAGCATTCTCACGTCCTCCTGAATGGCTAGCACTGTATCGGGGTCCACCTGGTTACTGGGCTCCGGCTGCAGCAGCCCACCAAGGTCAAGGTCAAAGAAGATGATGGCAACAGGACTCACACGATGAGGTATCTCTAACTGGTCCTCAGGAATTTTTTTGGAAATGGGAGTACAACGCACGCAGCAAACGCAATATGGTTCCAAATGAAAGTACGACGTCCATATATAGTGACGATAAAGAAACTTATATGGAAGGGTAATCGCTTGGCGCAAGTGCTCCCAGGCAAGCCCGCTTCTCTATAGGGAAGCTAGTCCTAACCATCAAATCCTGTATGGCAATGCACAAACATGCGTGGCGAGAAGCGGTGTTGATGGCGAGAACTTTTTGGAGTATGGGAATAGTTTGTGGAAGTATGTATCTATCAATTTACTTTATCATTTTGGTTCAAGTCTTCATTATTACGACTATACCGTTTATTGTTTTCTCAAGCCAGCAGACCGCTCTGTTCCGTCCGCCATCTTGCCCACCCAGTGGAGAATCTGCGCATGCGCATATCGTCAAAACAACACCATTCGCTTGGTGGCGCTTCATGCACCCATCCATTGACACGCAATAAGCGAAACGCCACCTGGCGAAAGCCGCTGGTGAAGAATGACCAAATACGAAATGGCGCGATAAACAACAAAGAAGTCTCATTTCAACCGACTTGATAGTAATGCGATACTTTGTTAGTTCATATGCATGTGGGTTTTGTCGTAAATATGAAGTTTAGGTATCATAGTACAAAATGACTATGGTTTGATGGATCGTGCCATTCAGAACACTTAGTCGCCCACACCAAATTCCCCCCCCCCCCCACATTTCCTGCCTGAGGATATGATGACTGTTGTTCGGAGCAACAACTGTCGCATATGGGACTATAGGGAAGCGGGCTTGCCTGGGAGCACTTGCGCCAAGGTAATCGCATGATCTTGAACTGATAACCCGTTACAAAATTCCAATGAATTCTCTGTCAAGATGCAGCACAGGACACAGACTTACAGTGGGAATTGGCTCTGGGCTTGGCACGGACATCTTGGATGACGAGCGTGAGGGGGGTCGTGAGTGTGAGTCTGAATCTGATTTCAGCTGTAACTGTGACTGTGACTGAACGGTAGTGAGAGGACACACACGTGAAAAGCGCGATATGTGACGGGTGATCAGTGATAGAATCGGTAAATAATTCGTTTATCATCGACTAGGAACAGTATTAAAGAAGGTATATATGCCAGACTGCCTCCTACAACTGTCGAGCAGAAAGACAATTTATTGTGATGATTACATTAAGTACTATTATGAAATACAGGGAAAAAGAAAATACATTCTACAAATAACCCGGTGTTCATAATCCACACATAGGCGTACGTTTCACATGAAGGTTATACCACTGCGCAAGAATTTGCTCCCAATGTTTTATCTGTTCAATTATATTTCATAATACATCATACAACTTACAACTTGTCTGCCAAACAAAACATTACCCGTGAGTTGCGTCCTGAGCGGGCGCTGGTGGGGCGGGCGGTGGCGGGGCGATCTCGCAGGGAACCGAACTGGGCGACGACCATGGCCAGCTCAGCCTCTAGTGACGTCACAGTCTCTCTCAGCTCGGAGACCTCGTGCTCGGCAGCGCGACGACCTTCCCGTTCACGATCCAACTTCTTCTTACCCCTATCCAAGATGCCGCGCTAGAGGGAGAGACGAACGTATATATGTAGACATGTTGATTTACTCATACTTATCAAGTATACTCTTAGTTAGCACAGATTGAGTGTAAACAAATTGGTTGCCATCGTTCAGCCGCATGCAGCTGTAGATTGTCAGATATAGCTTTACTAAAAAGTCTTAAAGTTACATGTGGAGCTGACCGTTGCAACGGCTGTACCAAAATAAACATAAACAGGAAATGTTACCTTTGACCACAAGCAGTGTCAACGGCCACCGCCAAAGAAAAAGTGGCGCTCCGGACGCTTCTATTGTCTCATATAATTTAGCGCGTGGGCGCCCCTGTCGGTGGCACCGGTAAACGACTTGTGTACACACGTTTATGACGTTTCAAATCAGCACAAGTTTTCATTTTTGTGGCGGACAATTCATGAATTTGAAATGTTTTGCTCATTGGCAGATAATTGGTGAGCGATATGGTAGGTGTTTATTGTCTGTTATGAACCTAAAGGCCTTAGGTTTGTGTTCTTATACGCAAATTTGGCATTCAAAAACAGCGAAACAACCCCACATGCAACTTTAAGAATAGCTTGCTCTTTGTAACCGCAATATAACGAACACTTTCCTCCTTACCAGTTCAGTTGCTTCCGCAGTCGCCAACTGCAATCTTTCCTCCTTCTCCGCCAATATCTTGGCGTCCCCGGCATTGCGCGCCACGGCTACGTCATCTGTCACGTGATGGCCAAAAGGAGCCATCTTAGTACAGAGTTACACGCTTATACGTACGCATTTCGTCAATGCACATTTTTGTCATGAGTTTTACGTCTAAAGACAGTTTTACTCGAATGTCTTTACCGTTGTTGTATGATAGAATATTGCCTATCGTGTTCCACCGGTGTCTTGCAGTTTAAGGTATATTGAGCTGATGTTCCAGATAATGCATTTAATAAGTAGAATAGATAATTCTTCAACTAATCATGCTATACAATGATATAATATTGGATTCTGGGCGCCGTTATACTGCGAAGTTATCTTGCTCTTTAAATTCTCGCATGTACCATGGTCCATATAGTGACCACGGATTTAACATTTACTGGACCTGATCTCACCCTGGTCTCCGATGGTGAGGTATGTGGCAATACAGTCGTGAGGGTCATAGTTGCTGGTTCTGAGGGCGGCCAGCATATCTTGTTTGTCCGTCCACCCCGGTAAAGCCTCCTAACACCGAGCAAAATAATAATAGTTCAGTACATACTAACATACTGATTCACAGCAATCAATATATCTATGAAGGGACGTATATATCCTATTATCTTACGCGATAGGAGAGTCAGGATTCTCTGTTGCTGCAATACTGGTGTTAGTTTTTGTGAATATTGAGTGTTTTGTATAACACACATTGACGGTTTCACACAATCAAAAGATCATTGTACATTATATTTATAAAGCGCGTGGTTTTAATGATGGTTTTCTCATCGCGTTTACGTTATCAGTGGAGGTATCATCCCGATACCTTTAACTTTTTTCCTTTTTTCAATGCTATATATTAACGACGATACATATAACATGTCTAAACAATCGCAATAGTGGCCTTTCGACCCATTTCTTGACGCTCGATTGACACATTGGTTTAACAGATGGCGTTGTCGTTTGTTTATTGCGATTCCGGTGTATGTTTCCATGCCCACCAACCTCGACAGACGCCATAAGCCGCTGGATGAGGTCTGACCGCAGCTCGTACGAGATGGGCAGCCGGACCCAGCACCCCGACTCCTTCTCGAAGTAATAGTGCACATTGCGCTTCTCCTCAAACACGTAGGTCGGTAGGCGCCCCTTGCTGGGGTGGTCGATAAACCCCTCACGGTCGTCACCGGCGTTGGGGGCCGCTCCACCCGAGTAGGCAGCCTCCTCCCCCGTCTGGTCACCCAGGACCGCCAAAGGATTATATGGGTGTGGGGGGGGGGGAGGAAGGAAGGGAAGGGAGTGGGTGGGGGTGAAGAAAGCAGGGATGTTAAGAGGAGTAATATATTTATGTATTCATTGACGGCAGGAAATATACGTTGTGACAATGACATCCATATTTGAATATTTTATATGTGCATAGTATATATCTTTTTGCGCGTTTATCAAGATAGTGCAATTATGATAAAGATTGAGTATTACTCTAGTGCCGACTGCCGGCATCAATAATTATGAACTTCTACAAGGTATCATTAATCATGCAGACAAATATTGTTTTATCGTCACTAGTATAACGACATACTACACTGATGAGGCGGACAAACTGCTGCAATAGTAGCGTGTTTTTATTAACTTCTAATCCACAATGTTTCATAAATGACATAAATACGGTTGTATGTTCATGGCGCAAAACAATCGCACTGTGCTTTTCTGGAACAAATTTAATGATATACTACAATACACCTTCCAGACACAAAATATCATCTCATCACACGAGTCAAATTACTTATTCACAGAGCGCTGCATGGTAATTACTTCCGGTCTCGTGCCCACCCTTTGTGTATCTATGGCAACCATGGCCTCATTTCCAACAAAGCGTGCTCTGACGCGGGGACTGACCTGATCATTCTTGATGATGCGGTCTGTCACCAGGAAACCCTCCTTGTACCATTCCTTGGGAAATCGTTCCCAGTCCTATGTGGCACGAACGGAGAGCCGATAATCATTTATTACATAATAACCTCATCGAATACACTATCTAGGACTACATATGTTTGCTCCATAAACCAAGACCTACACCTATACGCCTTGTCCGAGATATTATCGAAAACAGTCATACGCAATTGCGGAGGACAAAACTTGCTAATGTAGGCCTACCTGTGAGCATGATGGCATTGCAAATCGCAATTTCAAGTAGGTGAATGTATTGACGAGGTATAATGGACTGAGTCTGTGGATTGGCGCGAAGTGACTGTAGAGAGCCGCGGTGAATGGCAGGCAGACATATTGTGGGATCGCCCGCCAAGTAGAAAGGAGCTAAACGGAGGAAGGGGTGGGGGGGCGGCACAAGAAACCTGCAAGTAGCCCCGGGTTCGAAGAATCACTTAACGACGACCTTTGCTTCTGACCTTGGCTACTATCCCCGACTGAAGATGAAGGTCACATCGAAAGGTAAGTAGGTCTTTCATTAATGAGGAGGGAGGGGGTGGGGGGGGGGGGAGCAAGGGGTATTTCTGTTCCTCTGGAATAGGCTTTTCATTTCACCGTGGACTGGTGAAGAGGAAAATAGTGCTTCGTGAATTTGGAATTGGGTATTTGCCGACCGCCGTGATCAAGGAACCTAGACACCAGATACATGACCCGAACATCGGATACATGACCCGAACTCCAGATACAGATACATGACCCGAACATCGGATACATGACCCGAACTCCAGATACAGATACATGACCCGAACACGAGACGTACCCTGAACACCAGATACATGATCCGAACACCAGATACGTGACTCGAACACCGGATACATGACCCGAACACCAGATACGTGACCCAAACATCGGATACATGACCCGAACATCAGATACGTGACCCAAACATCGGATACATGACCCGAACTCCAGATACAGATACATGACCCGAACTCGAGACGTACCCTGAACACCAGATACATGATCCGAACACCAGATACGTGACTCGAACACCGGATACATGACCCGAACACCAGATACGTGACCCAAACATCGGATACATGACCCGAACATCAGATACATGACCCGAATACCGGAAACATAACCCGAACACCAGATACATGACCCGAACACCAGACAGATACATGATCCGAACACCAGATACATGACCCAAACACCGGATACATGACCCGAACACCAGATATATGACCTGCACACCGGATACATGATCCGACGCGAGCACAAGCATTCCTAACTGCATATATGTAAAAACAATTGTGAATTTATATATGGATATGTATATTTTAGTAGTCACTTCAGCATAAATTTATACATATAGATATTTTTGCAAAAGTGTTATGTTCGTATTTCCCATACATGTTACTACAGAGATTATTCTTCATGCACCCCCCCCCCCCCCCGACCCCCTCTCCACAATACCGTTTCATTTCCTCCGCCATATAGCCTCCTCCACACACCTGTCCATAATCAATGAGTTACATAAGAACGCAGTTTATGTCAGGTATGATCTGAGCAATTAGCGAGGACGCCATTGACTCACGAACCGGCGCCTAACCGCCGTCACCCCACTTTCGCTTGTGACGTCACTACCACTACCCGAAACGAAGTGCAGTGGCGCCAAAGAGTGTTGCTAGGCAACGGAGAGGAAGCTGGTGAGGATCGATGCTGGATGTCCAACAGCAACGCTCGCCACCAGCTACAACGGTGTACAGACCTAGAGCACACAGCCACGTACAATCAGGAGCAGGAGGAACCGTCGACAGATCGCGGCGGGGCACACTCACTGGGCATTCATTGCCTGTACGTGTCCGCTGACGAATAAGCACGAAGCCAGGGACAAGAGCTGGTCGGCACCGACAATAAAGGGTTGGCATCTCTATTATACACTTCACAGAGCGATCGGGGAGGGTAGGAGGAGAGTAACGTGTGCGTCAGGGGGAAGGGGTGGGGCTTGGAGAGGATGAGAGGAAGGTGCGTGTCAGGGGGCAGGGGTGGGGCTAGGAGGGGATGAGAGGAAGGTGTGTGTGGAAGGCAGGAGGGACGGGCGTGTAAGGGGCGGGAGAGGGGGGGGGGGTAGGAGAGAATGAAGGAATGTGTGTGAGGGGCGGGGGGCAGCAGACCATTAGAGGAAGGTTTGTGTTTGGCAGGTGGGGGGGGGGGGGGGATTTAAGATAATAATGGGCGCGAGAAGATATGATCGAGGTAGGTGGAAAAAGGAGGCGGGCAGGTAGTGGGAAGCGGGGTAACTTTGCGCCAAAGGATAGGCGACAGGTGATCAAAAGGCTCGTTAATTAAGGTTTGCCCACATTGCTGAGATAGGCTGCGAGACGACCGTTGTGTGACGCCCGTGGCAGAGACACCGGCACGAGGCTTAGAGCCATAAGGGGAATGGCGATGACTGCGAGTGAACCACGGCGCAGCTAGTGAGCTGTGGGTAAACCTACCCACGCAGCAAATAATTCCACATAGGTACCTGGTGACCCTGTGGGATGTTTCCTATTGCTGAATGATTTTATAAATGAATTTACTGTCAGCCCTTTATCGCTGGAGAATCTCACGGAACATTGATATATTAACAAATGCAAAAGAATGCATATTATTAAGACAGCGAATAATATAGTTTATATACCTTCGTTTCTATGTACAAATATATATATATATATATTGCTTTAATAACGGTAATACTTAATTTTTAGGGATCAATAAATTCCCGCGGTACATACTTGAGACTGCCACGAATCGAGGTAGAACCGCTTTCCATTTTGGTAGAGACAGGTGTACACCGTGCCTGACTTATGGTAGAATGTCTCCAATACCAAGTCCTCGTCTTCCTGAGAGTCGCAACAAAGATGGTAATGTATCTAGCATAAATATTAAGTCATATTATATGTTATCAGTAAGTATATGTGTTCCTAACAAAAAAACAAAAGCTGAATATTGTTACCGCCCTCGAGTCACTGGTTACTCGTATTTAAAATATTCCATTTTAAAAACGTTGTACCAAAAGATGAACGCAGCTTCTTTGCATTAAGCATTAACACCAGGGTATCAGTTATTTCAACTTGCTACCATGAACGATGGACATGATTATATATATATATATATATATGTCAAAAAAGGCTTTATTAAACGTATAAATTAGTTGGATATGGCCACTCAAAATGAGATTGCCATATACAATCCTATTATAAATAACTATGACAAGCAATTACAGCCAAAGTCGAAATTATGTCAAATGATGTTTCATGTCGCGGAATATACAATTCATCGCATCTGCGCTGAACATACATATAAAAATCCAAAAGATAAACTGCAAGCAGAAGCCAATTAGTCAAAGTCAAAAAGAAGTCAAAAGACACGATTCCTTGTAGGGGGCTCCCCCCACCCCCCTTCCCCCACTTGTAGTGCACCAACCGATATCCTACAAAATATGATATGCGGTGATATACTACAAGCTTTAAAATATGAATCACACAGTTTGGCAAACAGAGAATAAAGGAACACAAAATACAAGAAAGAAATAATACAATCCAGAGCATCATCAAGATTCCCATGTAACATCACTGGAATCCCATGTCATACATGTCCAATTCTAGCTTACCTGAGACTTTTTTTGACATATTATACTTACCACCAGAATTTCACTGTTCACATCATAAGTTGTTTTCGGTAAAGAATCCATATTACACAAAACGATCAGAAAGTGTTCTATGTTATAACCGATTGTTCTCCGGAATCGCTATTGTAGTAAATATCCCTCAGTTATATATATGCGGGAGTCTGTAATGGTGGCTCCGCGCAAGCATATGCCTCAGATGTGTGGCGTCCGCGGTGGAGACGGAACGGACCTTTGCCCTACAGATAGGGAACTGTGACTGCTCAACGCCGAAGAAATAAATACCTGTGAGTTCTGGGTCGTTTCCATGGTTATGTTGCCAAGGTTATTACCCTTAGACGCGTTAATATTTACCATACACGCCGAGACTGAGGCGCGGAGGGATACAGACGTGTCTTTATGGTACAGGGGCACCGCACTTGTATTATGGAACGTTGTTATGTGCAACAAGCGTCTGAATAATGACCCATATAGCGTACACGATATAGGTCTGTACAAAGCTTTGGCCATTCACTCTTCATCACGGTTTTGCCTGTATATGCCTCCAGCGTCGTCTTACATGTCTCGGCCGTAAGGACGTATAGGATTAGCCACACATATTGAACATTGAGCCACATATCATATGGAAAATGTATTGGAGAAAAATCATTAATTAGTCCTGGATCCTGTTGTCTTATGTAAAGGGAACGCAAGAGAAGAACGGATTCAGCGAGTGCGTGGGCTACGCAATCACATTTCTTGTAACATCAACCATCAGATCCGCGCCCAACCAGGAACGATAAATTAAATTAATGGAAGACATCTCGGTAACATAATTAAATACATAACTGATTATTATGCACAATACAAATTAGAGATAATAACACAGACTTACAGAATACTGCGGTTGCTCCGACTCCCCGATCAGCGTTTTTTCCCGTTGCACCTGAGAGACGACCGTCGAGATGTCCGACGAGCTACCGACCACGTGTTCGCGTCGCTTGCCGCCTGCCGCCCCCTGGCGGGACGCCGCGCCACGTGACCCGCCACGTGACCCGTCGGCGTGCTGGATCTCGACCTCCTGGAAGCGCTGTCGGTTTCTGGAGGTGGCTGGGGCCGATCCTTTGGTGCGGACCACGGCCTCCAGGTGGTGACCAGCTGGAACCTCGATAACGCTGGGTGAGCTACCCATGGTGGTGGTGGCTCTACGCGAATACCTGAAGGCCTGGTGCTGGAATCCTTGCGGCGGCGGCGGCGGCGGCGGCGGTCGTGGTAACTGCCTCCCAGACAGAGCCTCCCCGCCTCCTCATCCACTCCGTCCCTCCTCGATTCCTTGGACTTGGTGGCGTGTCCGCGTACAGCACAAACGCTGTAGCTGCCAGCTAAGGCTCTAAACCAACCTTAAGATGTAATCAAGGCTGCCTTTGATCGCCTATTCTCCACAACCTTGAAAGGAAAGCAATAACGGCGTTATACGGTGTTCTGTCATTCATCTACCGATGGCCCTATTTCACACTGTTATATTATAGGTCAGTGTTCAAACGCTGGGGGGGGGGGGGGGCGGGGGGGTCGCAGCTAGAACATTACAGGGAGGTGGGTACATTGTGGGACAGACATGGGGTTATCGTACTGTTTTCTCATGTGATTGCAATCGATCATTCTGCAAATGAAATCGTAATTATGATTACTTTTAATGATAACTCTTCGCGATGTCATTTTTTTTATTTGATCACGCTCCAATTGAGCGCCGCATATAAAGCGATGGAAAAGGACACAAATTGGAAACCCTTAATTAAACCCGAGAGTGTCTACAGAAGATTGGTTCGAAAGGTCGGCCAGATCTAGAGACCATTGAGGAGAGGATGGCAGCGGCCGGGCCTAGAGACCATGGAGGAGAGGATGGCAGCGGCCGGACCTAGAGACCATGGAGGAGAGAATGGCGGCGACCGGACCTAGAGACCATGGAGGAGAGGATGGCAGCGGCCGGACCTAGAGACCATGGAGGAGAGAATGGCAGCGGCCGGACCTAGAGACCATTGAGGAGACTATGGCAGCGGCCGGACCTAGAGACCATGGAGGAGAGGATGGCAGCGGCCGGACCTAGAGACCATGGAGGAGAGGATGGCAGCGGCCGGACCTAGAGACCATGGAGGAGAGGATGGCAGCGGCCGGACCTAGAGACCATGGAGGAGAGAATGGCGGCGACCGGACCTAGAGACCATGGAGGAGAGGATGGCAGCGGCCGGACCTAGAGACCATGGAGGAGAGGATGGCAGCGGCCGGACCTAGAGACCATGGAGGAGAGGATGGCAGCGGCCGGACCTAGAGACCATGGAGGAGAGGATGGCAGCGGCCGGACCTAGAGACCATGGAGGAGAGGATGGCGGCGACCGGACCTAGAGACCATTGAGGAGACGATGGCAGCGGCCGGACCTAGAGACCATGGAGGAGAGGATGGCGGCGACCGGACCTAGAGACCATGGAGGAGAGGATGGCAGCGGCCGGACCTAGAGACCATGGAGGAGAGGATGGCGGCGACCAGACCTAGAGACCATGAAGGAGAGGATGGCAGCGGCCGGACCTAGAGACCATGGAGGAGAGGATGGCAGCGGCCGGACCTAGAGAACATAGAGGAGAGGAGGGCGGCGGCCGGACCTAGAGACCATTGAGGAGACTATGGCAGCGGCCGGACCTAGAGACCATTGAGGAGATGATGGCAGCGGCCGGACCTAGAGACCATGGAGGAGAGGATGGCAGCGGCCGGACCTAGAGAACATGGAGGAGAGGATGGCGGCGACCAGACCTAGAGACCATGGAGGAGAGGATGGCAGCGGCCGGACCTAGAGACCATGGAGGAGAGGATGGCAGCGGCCGGACCTAGAGAACATAGAGGAGAGGAGGGCGGCGGCCGGACCTAGAGACCATTGAGGAGACTATGGCAGCGGCCGGACCTAGAGACCATTGAGGAGATGATGGCAGCGGCCGGACCTAGAGACCATGGAGGAGAGGATGGCAGCGGCCGGACCTAGAGAACATAGAGGAGAGGAGGGCGGCGGCCGGACCTAGAGACCATTGAGGAGACTATGGCAGCGGCCGGACCTAGAGACCATTGAGGAGACGATGGCAGCGGCCGGACCTAGAGACCATTGACGAGACTATGGCAGCGGCCGGACCTAAAGATCATTGAGGAGACGATGGCAGCGGCCGGACCTAGAGACCATGGAGGAGAGGATGGCAGCGGCCGGACCTAGAGACCATTGACGAGACTATGGCAGCGGCCGGACCTAGAGATCATTGAGGAGACGATGGCAGCGACCGGACCTAGAGACCATTGAGGAGACGATGGCAGCGGCCGGACCTAGAGATCATGGAGGAGACGATGGCAGCGGCCGGACCTAGAGACCATGAAGGAGAGGATGGCAGCGGCCGGACCTAGAGACCATTGACGAGACTATGGCAGCGGCCGGACCTAGAGATCATTGAGGAGACGATGGCAGCGACCGGACCTAGAGACCATTGACGAGACTATGGCAGCGGCCGGACCTAGAGATCATTGAGGAGACGATGGCAGCGGCCGGACCTAGAGACCATTGAGGAGAGGATGGCAGCGACCGGACCTAGAGACCATGGAGGAGAGGATGGCAGCGGCCGGACCTAGAGACCATTGACGAGACTATGGCAGCGACCGGACCTAGAGATCATTGAGGAGACGATGGCAGCGGCCGGACCTAGAGATCATTGAGGAGACGATGGCAGTGGCCGGACCTAGAGATCATTGAGGAGACGATAGCAGCGGCCGGACCTAGAGATCATGGAGGAGACGATGGCAGCGGCCGGACCTAGAGATCATTGAGGAGACGATGGCAGCGGCCGGACCTAGAGACCATGGAGGAGAGGATGGCAGCGGCCGGACCTAGAGACCATTGAGGAGACGATGGCAGCGGCCGGACTTAGAGACCATGGAGGAGAGGATGGCAGCGGCCGGACCTAGAGACCATGGAGGAGAGGATGGCGGCGACCGGACCTAGAGACCATTGAGGAGACAATGGCAGCGGCCGGACCTAGAGACCATGGAGGAGAGGATGGCGGCGACCGGACCTAGAGACCATTGCCGAGACTATGGCAGCGGCCGGATCGAGAGACCATTGAGGAGACGATGGCAGCGGCCGGACCTAGAGATCATTGAGGAGACGATGGCAGCGGCCGGACCTAGAGACCATGGAGGAGACGATGGCAGCGGCCGGACCTAGAGATCATTGAGGAGACGATGGCAGCGGCCGGACCTAGAGATCATTGAGGAGAGGATGGCAGCGGCCGGACCTAGAGACCATGGAGGAGAGGATGGCAGCGGCCGGACCTAGAGACCATTGACGAGACTATGGCAGCGGCCGGACCTAGAGACCATTGAGGAGACTATGGCAGCGGCCGGACCTAGAGACCATTGAGGAGACGATGGCAGCGACCGGACCTAGAGACCATTGAGGAGACGATGGCAGCGGCCGGACCTAGAGATCATGGAGGAGAGGATGGCAGCGGCCGGACCTAGAGACCATTGACGAGACTATGGCAGCGGCCGGACCTAGAGACCATTGACGAGACTATGGCAGCGGCCGGACCTAGAGATCATTGAGGAGAGGATGGCAGCGGCCGGACCTAGAGACCATGGAGGAGAGGATGGCAGCGGCCGGACCTAGAGATCATTGAGGAGACGATGGCAGCGGCCGGACCTAGAGACCATTGAGGAGACGATGGCAGCGGCCGGACCTAGAGACCATTGAGGAGACGATGGCAGCGACCGGACCTAGAGACCATTGAGGAGACGATGGCAGCGGCCGGACCTAGAGATCATTGAGGAGAGGATGGCAGCGGCCGGACCTAGAGACCATGGAGGAGAGGATGGCAGCGGCCGGACCTAGAGACCATGGAGGAGAGGATGGCAGCGGCCGGACCTAGAGACCATTGACGAGACTATGGCAGCGGCCGGACCTAGAGACCATTGAGGAGACTATGGCAGCGGCCGGACCTAGAGACCATTGAGGAGACGATGGCAGCGACCGGACCTAGAGACCATTGAGGAGACGATGGCAGCGGCCGGACCTAGAGACCATTGAGGAGACTATGGCAGCGGCCGGACCTACAGACCATTGAGGAGACTATGGCAGCGGCCGGACCTAGAGATCATTGATGAGACGATGGCAGCGGCCGGACCTAGAGATCATTGAGGAGAGGATGGCAGCGACCGGACCTAGAGACCATTGAGGAGACGATGGCAGCGACCGGACCTAGAGACCATTGAGGAGACTATGGCAGCGGCCGGACCTAGAGATCATTGAGGAGACGATGGCAGCGGCCGGACCTAGAGATCATTGAGGAGAGGATGGCAGCGGCCGGACCTAGAGACCATGGAGGAGAGGATGGCAGCGGCCGGACCTAGAGACCATTGACGAGACTATGGCAGCGGCCGGACCTAGAGACCATGGAGGAGACTATGGCAGCGGCCGGACCTAGAGACCATTGAGGAGACGATGGCAGCGACCGGACCTAGAGACCATGGAGGAGACGATGGCAGCGGCCGGACCTAGAGACCATTGAGGAGAGGATGGCAGCGGCCGGACCTAGAGATCATTGAGGAGACGATGGCAGCGGCCGGACCTAGAGATCATTGAGGAGAGGATGGCAGCGGCCGGACCTAGAGACCATGGAGGAGAGGATGGCAGCGGCCGGACCTAGAGACCATTGACGAGACTATGGCAGCGGCCGGACCTAGAGACCATTGAGGAGACGATGGCAGCGACCGGACCTAGAGACCATTGAGGAGACTATGGCAGCGGCCGGACCTAGAGACCATTGAGGAGACGATGGCAGCGACCGGACCTAGAGACCATTGAGGAGACGATGGCAGCGGCCGGACCTAGAGACCATTGAGGAGACGATGGCAGCGGCCGGACCTAGAGACCATTGAGGAGACGATGGCAGCGGCCGGACCTAGAGACCATGGAAAATGGCTCCACTCTCCCTTCCTTCTCCCATTGACGCGATAAATGACCAAAAGTGTTTAAAGTGTCCTGACTATACAACCAACCATGGTTCAGTTCTCAATCGGGTGCAGCACTGTTGTACGGGACGAGCTTTGACTTTCACAGGTGGGGGTAAAAATGTCCAACCTTGCATTTTCTGGGTAGGGGGGAGGAGGGATGGGAGAGGTTGTGGGGTATGTCCAGTGGGCAATGTGTCCGGGAGTGGAGGGAGGGGGGAGTTGTCCATGTCCCGAAGGACGATGACTTCTAGGATATTTATTAGATTAACTATCAACTATTACTTGTGCGCACCGTACGGGACTTACCTTATGAAAAATAGTATATTATTTCACAAGTTTTTGTATCCGTCTCTGATGACGGCAATGTTGGCATTACCAATCGCCACAAGTCACACATTAGACAGTTAGGTTTACAGCTACGGCAATACAGACATAATATATATATAAATATCTACCTACCTTCACACCATCTGACTTACCCTCCTCCCCCTCCCTTATTTCGTCCCTGCACGCCGTCCAATTCTACATGCGCCCCCCCCCCGCCCCCAGCCCCTAGCCCCACCTCCCCACCCCCGCGCCTTCACGCCATCCTCAATCCTTCAAGCCGCTTGAAATCCTTCTGAGGGTATAAGGTGTCCATCGGGAAGTGTTCGTTACTTGTTATTGATCGGCAATGACTACTGCTGACAGTTCGATCAATACAGATAATGTCGGCGAGGTCTACAGCAAGAAGAGCTACAGCCCAGGTCCTGGCTGGGCAAAGGCCACACCCGTACCCACACCCGTAGGCCTACATACTAGGGCCCCTGAGGGGGGAGGGGGGGGTAGCCATGTCGAGTGTCGATTTTAAGAAAAGGTCCATGTCGTGTGTCGATTTTAAGAAAAGGTCCATGTCGCGTGTCGATTTTAAGAAAAGTTTCATGTCGCGTGTCACTAAATCTTATGTCGCATGTCGATTCTAAGACAACCCCAATGTCGCGTTGGCGATTTTACAAAATCTTCGTGTCGCCGTGTAGAAAAAGCCCCTCTGGGGCCTCATACTGCATGCACATGAACCGAACTCAGACGTTTTCAAGACGTCAGCATAAGACTATACATCATTAAAAACGTCAGTGACTGACATCAGCAGGGGGCACCCATTTAGGAAGTGGAGTTTATAATTGGTTGGGGACGGGTGCAAATCGGATATTTTTATAACATGGAGACGGGGGGGTTGGCGTGTTGTGAGGAACATGGAAAATATGCAACAGCCGGCAGTATGCTTTTCATTTATTCAAAGTGATTTCACATAGCTTGTTCCCGAGGGAAGTACAAGCGTATTCTTAGATCTATAGTAGTAATAAAATTGTGCTCGAACGACCCATAGTTAATTAATACAGTTACACATATATATACAGTCGATATAAACACCGGCTCGAAAAACCCATAGTTAATGCAGTTACATATGGTCAACATAGTGTTAGGACTCATGGTACCATATAATGGACTCATTTAAAACGAGATCAAAGGATGAGTTTACATATTTAATTTTAATTATATATTGTACCTATACCGGATAGCATGGTCGGATTGCAAGCGGAGCAACGTGCAGCGATATTGCATATAAATTTCTCATTGAAATTAGTACCCGAACTGTTTTTGGGCTCCTGCATAGGCCTACGGATCCAACAGATTCTGGGAGGTCATACGGTCGGATCAAACTGGCCCTCGTTACAAAGAAGTTTGGCCGCGTACGAATATTTCAGATTTTTCACCCCAATAAACTTTTGAAGTAAAAGTGATAAAGCAATAAAATATTGCGTTGACATTTTCTCTACATGTTGTTACAGTCCGATTTCAGAATTGGCTTCACTTCATTAGAATTTGCGAGAAACGAATTCTCACACTGCGGAGCAAAGTCATGATAACACCACAATGCAGAATCATGATACCACTGTAATACGGAGTCTGAAGATCTACTAAACGCCACATGTGACGGTTCCTTACTATATGTCCCGCCAAGGACCCGAACGCTAGGCACGGCTATGTTTATCACAACTGTCTGCTCGTCTCAGTGACTCAGAGCGGTAAGATAAAACTCGTGTGTGATTCTGTAGTCATAATAAGGTGAAGGCATGGCCCCAATTAGACGTCACCTGATCTGGCCGGTACACATCCAAACCCTACCAGGTGCCACTATTATGTCACCAGGACCAATCAGGCGTGCATCACTTGAGACCCACACCAGAGGTATACTTAGAGGGACATCGGAGCTAGTACAGCTTAGTTTTGGCTACATATATAAAAGCTTATACCACACTTGTGGTGGGTGTTAAGCAGGTGGAAAAGCCCGGTTTCTGGTGAAGCCAGACCAGACGTCACGCTACGGTAGACATGTGAGGACCTGTCAATATACAGGAGAACACCAGCCAGAAATTGATAACAAACTCGCACCGCTTGGCCTGACGATCAATACGCCTGGCAGGGGCGGATCTAGGAATTTGCCAAGTGGGGGGGGGGGGGGGGGGCGGGGTTGCTCTCTAAATACGTCCGACCGAGGGGTGTGCTCTCTGGAAAACTTGCGACCGGGGGTGGGTGGGGCGGGGGGGGGGGGGGTGCTCGGAGAAACCGACTTTAACAGTGTATGTTCAGGTTCCCAAGGGCGGGGGGTTGCTCTCTGAAGACTTTTGACTTTAACATGTATGTTAACATGTATGTTGTATGTTCTGGTTCCCAAGGGGGGGGGGGGGGGGGTGCAACCCCCCTAACCCCCCACCCCCTAGATCCGCTACTGCGCCTGTTGCAACAAGTGTGTTGAGTGATTGACATACTTAAACTCAAAAAGTGGTGTAGTATGTGTCCTTGTGTGAACGCTTAAAATTTAGAGTAAAAGTACGGGGTTTACGTATTAACGCATTATAACATGATGGGCCAACCGTATGGCGTTTATAACGTTGCGCTAAGGCCAGGCAATGAAACTTCTGTTCTGTTTTTTGTCTGTTTCATAAATTTAAAATTAATCGATAATTATTAATCCCAGAGTTGTGCAATAAGGAAATCCTGAGATCTAAGCCCAGACTGACGTGACGAGACAACCGTTACGCCCAGGACGATTGCGATCTCTGCAGGTCATATCGCGACAAGGATCAAGCCAGGGGATCAAGGCGGAGAGAAGCCATATCTCCGAAAGTAATCCCATACTCTTTGAAGTGTCGAAGGTGACGCGATGAGACAAACATTTTTAAGCCCAGAGTAACGCGACGAGACAACCCTTAAACCCAGAGTGACGCGACGAGACAACCCTTAAGCTCAGAGTGACGCGAC
This sequence comes from Arenicola marina, assembly GCA_964019135.1. NCBI lineage: Eukaryota > Metazoa > Annelida > Polychaeta > Arenicolidae > Arenicola > Arenicola marina. The sequence continues at coordinate 27,391,262 of OZ025248.1, read as the reverse complement.
GAGACAACCCTTAAGCCCAGAAGGACGCGACAAAACAACCCTTAAGCCCAGAGTGACGCGACAAGACAACCCTTAAGCCCAGAGTGACGCGATAAAACAACCACTAAACCCAGATTGACGCGACAAAACAAACCTTAAGCTCAGAGTAACGCGACGAGACAAACCTTAAGCCCAGAGTGACGCGACCAGACAAACCTTAAGCCCAGAGTGACGCGACTAAACAACAATTAAGCGCAGTGACGCGACGAGTCAAAAAATGTTAAGCCCAGTGACGCGAAAAAAAACAACCTTGAGCTCAGAGTAACGCGACAAAACAACACTTAAGCCCTGAATGACGCGATGAGACAACCCTTAAGCCCAGAAGGACGCGACAAAACAACCCTTACGCCCAGAATGACGCGACAAGACAACCCTTAAGCCCAGAGTGACGCGATAAAACAACCACTAAACCCAGATTGACGCGACAAAACAAACCTTAAGCTCAGCGTAACGCGACGAGACAAACCTTAAGCCCAGAGTGACGCGACCAGACAAACCTTAAGCCCAGAGTGACGCGACTAAACAACAATTAAGCGCAGTGACGCGACGAGTCAAAAAATGTTAAGCCCAGTGACGCGAAAAAAAACAACCTTGAGCTCAGAGTAACGCGACAAAACAACACTTAAGCCCTGAATGACGCGACGAGACAACCCTTAAGCCCAGAAGGACGCGACAAAACAACCCTTACGCCCAGAATGACGCGACGAGACAACCCTTAAGCCCAGAAGGACGCGACAAAACAACCCTTAAGCCCAGAGTGACGCGACAAAACAACACATCTTAAGCGCAGTGACGCGACGAGACAAACAATTTGAAGCCTACAGTACTAGTGACTCGACAAAACAACCCTTAAGCTCAGAGTGACGCGACGAGACGGTCGGGTGAGATGGTCGAGGTGGGGGTGGGTAGGAAGAGGGGTGTATTTTGCCATAAATACATCGGGTGAGGTGGTCGAGGTGGGGGTGGGTAGGAAGAGGGGTGTATTCTGCGATAAATACATCGGGTGAGGTGGTCAAGGTGGGTGGGTGGGAGGAGGGGTATATTCTGCGATAAATACATCGGGTGAGGTGGTCGAGGTGGGGGTGGGTAGGAAGAGGGGTGTCAGGCATGGGGTGATTACATTGTAAATGTAATCGATTACGATTACGATTACTTGGGAATTTCATGATTACGATTACGATTACAGGAAATATGAAAGTAATCGATTATGATTACATTCAATGTAATCATGATTACAAATCGTGATTACATGGACTGTTTTTCGACGTAATTGAAATAAAAAACACAAACACTGACGGATAATCGCACCTCTATCTTGCTGGATTTATTTAAACTTTAGAACCTTAGGATTTCTCGCCGGAGAGGGAGGTGTCGCGCGTAAAAGCTTATTATCTCTATGTTTAAATACCATGGAACTAAAGGAAGCCACACCGTTATATGACACACAAGGGAATCTAGTCCAGCCACCACACCCATGCATCGCCGTGCACCAGTCCTGACCGAATCGAGTTCGTTTTTATAACAACACCTCTTCCAATCAATCTATATACTGAGAACAATAACACAAGCATCTACCACCCCTCCCATCACAGCCCCCACCTACCTACCTACCCATCACAGCTCCAACCTACCTATCTACCCATCACAGCCCCCACTTACCTACCTACCCATCGCAGCCCCCACCCCACCTACCTGCTCCCAACGTATAGACCCCTAAGTCGCTCTGGACTACTTCTAGCTATCCAATGCCAAACAAGATAATGAGGGTATTAGAATGTGGCACCCCCAGCCAAAATTAATTGGTTTATGTCTGGTTATTTTGTCGGGTGGGGGCAGGAAAGGGCCAGGGTGGTTTTCGAGGTGGGTCGGATCTCTACAGTAAGACTGCAGTGGCGAGTTTTCCGTATATGATTGCAGGCGACACGGGAAAGTATGACGATCAATTGGAGATCAACTAGCCCGAGTGAACATAGCAAAGTAATCATCAAAAAGTAATCATGATTACGATTACATTAGCAAATGTAATCGATTACGATTACGATTACATTGCCTTAAAAAACCAATGTAAATCGATTACGATTACTCGAAAAAATGTAATCGATTACAATCGATTACGATTACTGATTATGATTACCCCATGTCTGAGGGGTGTATATTCTGTCATAAATACATCGGGGTGAGGTGGTCGAGGTGGGGGGTGGGGTGGGAGGAGGGGGTGTAATTCTGTCATAAATACATCGGGTGAGGTGGTGGAGGTGGGGGTGGGTTGGGAGGAGGGGTGTATTCTGCCATAAATACATCGGGGTGAGGTGGTGGGAGGTGGTGGTGGGTGGGAGGAGGGGGTGTATTCTGCCATAAAATACATCGGGTGAGGTGGGTCGAGGTGGGGGTGGGGTGGGAGGAGGGGTGTATTCTGTAATAAAATACATCGGGGGAGGCGGTCGAGGTGGGGGGTGGGTGGGGAGGAGGGGTGTATTCTGCCATAAATACATCGGGTGAGGGTGGTCGAGGTGGGGGTGGGTGGGAGGAGGGGTTGTATTCCTGCCATAAAATACATCGGGTGAGGTGGGTCGAGGTGGGGGTGGGTGGGAGGAGGGGTGTATTCTGTAATAAATACATCGGGGGGAGGCGGGTCGAGGTGGGGGGTGGGTGGGAGGAGGGGGTGTATTCTGCCATAAATACATCGGGGGGAGGCGGTCGAGGTGGGGGGTGGGTGGGAGGAGGGGTGTATTCTGCCATAAAATACATCGGGGTGAGGTGGTGGAGGTGGGGGGTGGGGTGGGAGGAGGGGTGTATTTCTGCCATAAAATACATCGGGTGAGGTTGGTCGAGGTGGGGGTGGGTGGGAGGAGGGGTGTATTCTGCCATAAATACATCGGGGGAGGCGGTCGAGGTGGGGGGTGGGTGGGAGGAGGGGTGTATTCTGCCATAAAATACATCGGGTGAAGGTGGTGGAGGTGGGGGGTGGGGTGGGAGGAGGGGGTGTATTCTGCCATAAAATACATCGGGTGAGGTGGTCGAGGTGGGGGGTGGGTGGGAGGAGGGGGTGTATTTCTGCCATAAATACATCGGGGGGAGGCGGTCGAGGTGGGGGTGGGTGGGGGAGGAGGGGTGTATTCTGCCATAAATACATCGGGTGAGGTGGTCGAGGTGGGGGGTGGGTGGAGGAGGGGGTGTATTCTGTAATAAATTACATCGGGGGAGGCGGGTCGAGGTGGGGGGTGGGGTGGGAGGGAGGGGTGGTATTCTGCCATAAAATACATCAGGTGAGGCGGTCGAGGTGGGGGGTGGGGTGGGAGGAGGGGGTGTATTCTGCCATAAATACATCGGGGGAGGCGGTCGAGGTGGGGGGTGGGGTGGGAGGAGGGGGTGTATTCTGCCATAAAATTACATCGGGTGAGGGTGGGTCGAGGTGGGGGGTGGGTGGGGAGGAGGGGTGTATTCTGCCATAAATACATCAGGTGAGGTGGTCGAGGTGGGGGGTGGGGTGGGAGGAGGGGTTGTATTCTGCCATAAATACATCGGGTGAGGTGGTGGAGGTGGTGGTGGGTGGGGAGGAGGGGTTGTATTCTGCCATAAATACATCGGGTGAGGTGGTCGAGGTGGGGGTGGGGTGGGAGGAGGGGGTTGTATTCTGCCATAAATTACATTCGGGTGAGGTGGTGGAGGTGGGGGGTGGGTGGGGAGGAGGGGTGTATTCTGCCATAAATACATCAGGTTGAGGTGGGTGGAGGGGTGGGGGTGGGTGGGAGGAGGGGTGTATTCTGCCCATAAATACATCAGGTGAGGTGGTCGAGGTGGGGGGTGGGTGGGAGGAGGGGTGTATTCTGCCATAAATACATCAGGTGAGGTGGTCGAGGTGGGGGTGGGTGGGAGGAGGGGGTGTATTCTGCCATAAATACATCAGGTGAGGTGGTGGGAGGTGGGGGTGGGTGGGAGGAGGGGTGTAATTCTGCCATAAATACAATCGGGTGAGGTGGTGGAGGTGGTGGTGGGGTTGGGAGGAGGGGTGTATTCTGCCATAAAATACATCGGGTGAGGTGGTCGAGGTGGGGGTGGGTGGGAGGAGGGGTGTATTCTGCCATAAAATACATCAGGTGAGGTGGTGGAGGGTGGGGGTGGGTGGGAGGAGGGGTGTTATTCTGTAATAAATACATCGGGGGGAGGGCGGTCGAGGTGGGGGGTGGGGTGGGAGGAGGGGTGTATTCTGCCATAAATACATCGGGGGAGGCGGTCGAGGTGGGGGTGGGTGGGAGGAGGGGGTGTATTTCTGCCATAAAATACATCGGGGGAGGCGGTCGAGGTGGGGGTGGGTGGGAGGAGGGGTTGTATTCTGTAATAAATACATCGGGGGAGGCGGTCGAGGTGGGGGTGGGGTGGGGAGGAGGGGTGTATTCTGCCCATAAATACATCGGGGGAGGCGGGTCGAGGTGGGGGGTGGGTGGGGAGGAGG